>JAOXJJ010057158.1:0-14526 GCA_025769935.1 Phoenix roebelenii | reverse complement strand
TTAATATACCTTTATAGAATTAATAGTTTATAGGACTAATAGATCTATTTTATAGAATATATTAATAAATATATTAATATTTTATTATAATATATCTTATATGATTAATAAAAAAATATAGAATATATTAAGGACAATTTTGGCAGTATATGGTAGTAATATTCACTTTTCATAGAATACCAAATAGGTTACTCATCGAAGCCTAGGAATCTTTAATTACTGAAATATAGCATACCAAATGTGATGGTCACAAATCATCAAAAATTTGATTATCCCAGAATAAGAATCATCAGTAATGTAAGATGGCCTTGGTGATCCTATTTGGGTCAGCAATGCCACCTTATTGTTCTAATCATACACTCTTTTCGGCCTCTCTCTAAAAGTTCGAAGAAAGAGACTCGATCAACCATGGGGCAATGATGTTTAACAAAATCAAAAAGGGACAAGACTTCCTCGAAGATCCTGAATGGACCCATAAATTAGATGCTAAAGATGAATGTCATAACAATGTCTAGCTGGCTGATCCTTGTCATGCGATTTCCAAATGGGTAATCTATCCTTGTTCTCTCTCTCAACTTATTATTATTATTATTATTTTGATAAAGACTCCGTCAAATGAGGCAAGGCCGAAGGTAAATACAGAATATGCTGTGTTGATGTATTACCGCACCCCCCATATGATCGAGTGTACCACTCGTCTCTGGCGCGCTCCGGAGTCGAGATCGAGAAGTGAAAAAACAAAACTAAAGCTCTGAATAGGTCATCTCTCGGCAACAAGTGAAGGAGAAAATAGTAGTTGCATGCTAAGGTAGTTTCGGTTCATATCATTCCCACTTACAATACTTGGCAACATGGCCGCAAAACATACTCCATACTATTATAAGCCCGTTCCAGGTTATCATATCATAGGGTTTGGTGAGAAATATTTCATATATACTAGATACTCATGACAACAGCCTTGTAAGGACCGATCATCAGTGGTTTGTTCAACTTGAGATGCGTGCTCGCATCCCTGCTTGTTTCCCCTTCTTCTATGGCTTATGGTGCTGCGTGTAGATGTAGTCCAAATGGGCCTCAGAGATCATCCTCCTCTTCAAGCATTCCTCATCTTCTTCCTGACACTCCTGCAGTCCCATCAGATGAAACGGGAAAGAAATAAGTAAAATAAAAGAGGGAAAAAAATCCCGCATCATGGTCTTGCAACTTAAAGAGAGAGATAAATCCTTGTCATTTTCATGACTATACTATACTGCAGTAATAATTATGCAGTGGGCATAAAGAATGATGAGAACAAAACAAGGAAGATTTATATGTACACTCACCTCCCGGGAATATTTTTCCTCCATCTCTGCTGCATCACCCGGTAGTGGAAGATCATCAACCCTCACATCTTGTCGTCCTACGAGCAAGAGAGCAGGTCAGAGGCCAGAAGAAGCATCAGGAAAGACTTCTATCTCATCCTGCAAGCAAATGTAGAATAAGGAGTGGGAGGAGGAGTTTAAAGAGTTTATTACCAGGTTCTGGCTGTTGGAGGAGACGAGAAGCTCTTGTTGTGTGGACGGAGAGGATGATGACGAGGAGGAGGAGGGGAAGAAGCCCATGGAAGCGAGAGGTATGCTTCATGATTCCTTCCTGCCGAGCTAGCATGCAAACTGTGGCCAGGGGAGATGGGAGGATGGGTGGGTCATTGGGGTGATATTTATACATAAATTCATGCGCACAGCGCACTCGAGAGGGGGGAAGAGAAGGAGGAGTCCGCATAAGATGAGATGAGATGGGAACCCCAAGGACCAAAACCGGCAGTGCAGCTGCCAAAACCTCATCCTGTGCGTGGGGACAACCCCGCACTTACTTTCTAAACACACAGGGACACGCACCTTACGGCCGTACCCCACCAACGTGCCCATGTCATCTCCCTCCTCACACCCATGGCATGGGGCTCTCAGACATAGCATCCGCGCAGAGAGAGAGAGAGGGTGAGGGATGGGGGAAATCGGTAGCCGTGTTGCTTTTAGTAAGGAGAAAAAGAACCAGTCAATGATGCGCGCACCGATTACGAGCCCCGTGAAGGAACTTACTAAAGAAAATGGTGGCGCCAATGGATGAATGGGGTGACATGCGGCTAGGGATGATCACGGGGTGTTGTCGTGCTTGGGTGCCTGAAGCATTGCTCTAAATTTTAATAGCATGGGAGGCGTCGATGGTGCAAGGATTGGTTTTGGGTCATCATCACCCGCATCTTTTTACGTCGTTGCGGGCGACTACTCGCCGGCAAGTCAACTGCCGCACTGTGATGTCAGCTTGCCTTTAACAGCTGTCATATGTTTGCACGCTCGATAAGAATATAGTAGGCCAATTATGTGACGAAAAGGCGAGTTAAGGACCACCATGACAAAACTACATCAAGCTCCAAATGCTAGTAATTATCTATAATAAAGCTAAGACTGTATACGTACGCCCATATCTCTTTCTCACTTAATCTACCATGGTATTTGAGACCGGGGTCTTTTAAAGAGGAAGGAATGAGTGGATCAAAACTCTCAAACATATTGCGGGTAGTTTTCATCCCATGCTACATCTTGCATCCCCGGATTATCATATTTGAGTTTGAATACATAACGTGTGAGTAAGAGTGATCTCATCTCCCCCGGGTCAAGCACAAATTTCTGTACTACAATCATGTTCGCAGCTTATTTGGAAAGAGAAACACTCACGCACTGTCTTTTAAGATAAGTATACGAGCGTCCTAAGCATGCGACATGTATTAATTAACTTGCTTGGTTGGGTGGTGACCCACCTTCCGGCAGAAATTTCATGGGTTCGCCTGCTAGTTAGTATGACAACAATATTTTATCAACTTGCTCGCTGGTCTTAAAGCCAAACAAAAATATACAGCCCGGGGTATAATGACTTGATGGCTTCGCAGGCATAAAATTTCAGCTCAGAGAAAGACGAAGGCAAGATATGGATTCTGATAGCAGTCAAAGCAGCAGACCGACTACTACAGATTTTTTTGGGTACATGACTGCTCCAGTTACTCAACCCACCAGTCACATGCAGTTTACGTACGTCTTCTGCGAGTTACGACCTTCATCTAAGAATCAAAGCGTTTATAATTAGGTGGTATATGTAGAGCAGGAAGCTCGTGCCTTGTATTCCATGGGTGTCCTCTTGGAAGAATGGACGCCGTATTCCAGGGGGCAGAAACTCTGCATGGAAAAGTGGAAGCTTAAAGACCCGTGGGAGCTAGGGAGTTCACAGTCCAAATGGCTTTGTTATTGGTTTAGTGGGTCCCATCACATCGAGCGGATCAGCAGCCACGGGTTTGACGCATGACGGGGATGCAAGTGGGATGATGGCTTTAGACCAACAAATGTACCCAGTGACTGCTTTATATTGTTCCTTCCACCTCTCCACGCCGATGCATGATCAGTCGTGATGGCTACAGTCATTTTGGAAGAGGACTGGACCCCCCGTTGTGCAGCCAATCAAACAATATCTCCTTAATATTCCAACAAATGTACCCAGTGACTGCTTTATATTCTTCCTTCCACCTCTCCCCAAAATTCAATTTTTAGGTACTGAGTTTCTTCCAACTTAAATTTTGCAGGCGAACTTTCTTCCCCTGTCGACTATCTACCCTTCAGGCATCCCCCGTTGTGCAGCCAATCAAACAATATCTCCTTAATATTCCAATTAGATCGGATGAGGGTTGTGACGAAGATTATCTTCTCAAATCGAGAGGGGAGGCTCTGTTAGGCTCCACCGAACGAGAGCGAACCGTGTTTAGTGCGTTAAGCATGCGAGGGATTCCGGCTATTTAATAATAAGACATGGAGGCTTATCATATTATATACAGAGAGAGAACCGAATCAGCAAGGTACGTGTTAATTAAGGGCAAATGCTTATCCTGGCTTTGAGAAGGACATGTTTAATTATCCTCGTGATTGTTGCGTTGCGTTTGATGAAAGAGAGTGGGTCTTCTATATACTGCATTTGCGAGGGAGCAACGTTGGGATACGCGTCAGGAAGCGGCAATGGTATTGATGATATAAATGTTATGGTTGCGCCCAGCAACCGAGATGAGCTCTATCAAGCATACTCGCCATCCGTTTTCCTCCATATCATGTAAATTAAAATAGATGCGACAGAACATGCATGGCGTTAACACCGTGATCTTCTAGGTGTTTGAATTAGTATAGGCTCTTATGTATACTTTCAAAGCCTGGTACCACTATACTTATTTAGGTGAGGAGGGCTACAGCGTTGAATGGAATGTGCCATGAAACTTGCGTCCTCATTTGATCTCATGTAAGAATATTTTTGCTTCTAGAAAAAAAGCAAATTCCCGCTATGTTCAAGATTGGCAAAGCGAGCGGAATATGGGTAGCACCAATTGAGGAGCATGGGCACGGAGACGTCTATTCCCTAGATAGTTTAGGTTAGCATCGAGAATGGAATCCGGCATCAAACGCTTTGACAGTGGGGTGCTCAAAACGAGGAAAAGGCTGGGTGATTGCATAGTGGCGGCCACTCGTTTCCAAATCTAAAGGGGGATTTGATGCGACCGTGAGGGGCTCGGGGAAGGAAGAAAAGAGAGAGCCGTGTCGGACTCTCCAACTCAGCACGCTCTAGCTTTAGAGGCCTTGTGGTGCGTAGAGCGTGCTGTCGCCCCAGATGCTTTGAGTATCACTTCTTCCCTCCCTTTTTCCCCACCCCACCCAAAAGAAGTCACACACTCACGCTGCTTGGGATAGCTTTATGTTGCTGCGCTTTTGTGCTACTAATATAACCTACCCCACCCAACAACAACCCCTCTCCCCAGTTCTCACCCCCAAGCCGTGCGTGGGAACTGGACACCAATTAAATGGCGAGCCTGATTCCTGGTTGGATTCGAGCCAGCTAGAAAATAATATCGACCATGTGACAAAGCACCTGCTCCAGTTTATCCTGGACCGGTTTTGAGTTTGATTGCCTCAAGAAGGAGATGATTCAGGCCTCTTATAAGGACAAATTCGAGAAGGCCAATATTTGACGATTGACGAAGAAGATCTTTGAGTCAAGCAAAGAGAGTTAAGCTTCTTCTTGTTGCATTGTTAAAAGAATAAACCAATCTTTTGATATTTTGCGGCCGTCTCTACTTTTTAGTGGCTTGGAGAAGCAATCGAGCAAAAGAATATGTCTTTTTATTATTGGTATCGAATGAAAAAGCTGGGCGCAAGGCACTAGAACAGCTCTAGCTTGCAACTGCTTCTTAAGAAAATCCATGGATAATGGTTCACTATAACGGAGACATGGGCTGGATGTCATGTGGGCCGAGGAGTTCAGCATGATTTTTTAATTCGGATATGCCTGGCCCAATCAGTCTCTAACTTGACCCAGAGGATAGCCCAGGTGCAATCGTGGTGTAATAAAGTGACGCGCCAAGATGGTTAGACTAGTTCGAAAATTTGGGCTCCTGGAAATGGCTCACTCGCAGTCGATCACCACGACGAACATCCGGAGGTGTTCGGATTTCACGTCAAACTGAACAAATGCGCATGGTGTCCTCAAATATGAAGCACGTATCCGTGGAAATGTGCCAACCACTGGATGTGTACCCCGGACGCAGAGCAAGCAAATGAATCATGAGTCTAATTTGCGAGTAGGTTGAAGACATCTGTTTGGGCTTTGCCCAGTTGTGGACTAATCGTAGTTTTAAGATAAGATTAGAAAAAAAAGAAAAAAGATGGGAGAAAACTATCAAGCGAGAGTGGAACCCGGTTTTTAAATCATTGATACCAACCCTGAATGAATTTACCAACTGCACTAGTTCAAGTTGGCGCTTTCCCATTCTTAACCGAGTTGACGGTAACTTCTAAACGCCCGAGCTTCAACTACAGGTTGTAGGGTGCATGGACCCTGTTTTTTTTTTGCCTCCGGTTCCAAGGTTAAGTTCCATGATATCACTGCTCTTAAAATTATCGAGAGAAAAAAGATGTAGAAAATCGGTCTTACTAGTTCATATTTAATTGCCTCATAAGAACCGCTTTTTAAATTTTACAAGAATTCTGAATGGTAGGGGGAGATGAATTGGGCCACAAGGACACTATAATGTTGACGCAGCCCTCCGTGTATCCCCATGAAGAAAAGTCAGTGGAGGTTACAAGATGATATCTTTATATATGATATTAGGTTCGAGATAACCACAACCGAAACTAAATTATATGTATAAATATAAAAAGATAGTAACATATGTGAACTAAGGTCGTTTAGAAAACTGCTCATTCACTCATAAGTCTATAACTCATACAACGAAAACAATTAATGGTTGACGTCAATGCTCCAACAAATTAAGTGGTTGGAAGTGATCTAAGAGCAGAAACACTTAAACGCGCGGCCTCCGATCTTCCCACATCATCGATGCTGACGAGGGGGGAGGTACCTATCTATCATATGAATTAGCAGGCTTGGCTAGTAACAATAAAAGAAAAATATGCGCCCCTCGGGTCAACACCGGGCCCCCACCCCCACCTGCAGGGCTTGCAGTCTCGGTCCTCGTTCGGTGTTTGCAGTTCCCACTAAGCGACCGCGCCGCGTTAAAAGGAATTGATTGGATTGACCGAGATCGCTCTCCGACTCTCGACGTAGAAGTGAAAAACGATGGACCACCAAGAAATGGGAAAGAATGGTATCGTTCATGCCAGTCCTTCAACTATATTTCAGATGTATTGTTCATGCGAGTCCTCGTCAAAATGTTTTGAGTTTAACGATGGAGCTGAATCCTGTCCCTGATACCTTCTAAACTATTTTTTATTGAGTTTGATATGTATACGTTTCTTATTTTTCAGAGTACATTGTAATTCTAAACTTATTATATAAATTTAATCAGATATGACAATATAAATATTTCGAATGATCTGATGTTTATGTCAATGTAAATATAATACATGTTCATATTATTATAATATATGTTTTATAATATGAATTTATATTTTTATTTTTTTTAAAAAAATATAATATCCAACGCTTTTAAGTTTCGGTAAAAAACGTCGTGGCACGGGCCTAGCACGTCTATGCCGACGCTTTAAAACGTCCATGAAAGTTAGGGTTATACCGATGCTTTCGCGTAGCGTAGGCAAAAACGGGGATTTACCGACGCTTTAAAGGGTGGAATTTGCCGACGCTCAAAAGCATCGGCGAAAACCCTAAGAAAAACCATGAGAAATTTATCTGTTATGGCCGACACTTATAAGCGACGCTAAAGGTTGTAAAGTGTGTTAGAAAAAGTGAATTTTTCTGTAGTGAGTGTAGGGCAGCTTGCAAAAAAGGGCTATAACATGCATATCAACTGGAGTATTTGTACCATCAGCATTAATAAAAAAGGATTGATAGCAAAGGTAAATATGTCTCAAAATCTTTTATTCCCATTAAATATTAATTGTGGAGGTTTACAATGCCTTACTTGATAATTGGTTGTGGCTCCTATGTTTTGGACACTCAAATTTTCGTAATTTGAAATTTCTTACTAGTGAGAAGTTAGTTTTAGGGCTACCATATATTGATTGTCCGAATAATCTTTGTGAGACTTGTACTTTAAGGAAGAAGCATAGGGATGTCTTTCCTAAAGAAAAAACTTGGAGAGCCAAGAGGCCACTTGAACTCATTCATTCAGATTTATGCTCTGCGTAGGTTTCTTTAATTTGTGGTAGCAGATATTTTATTTTATTTATTGATGATTTCAGTAGAAAGACATAGATTTGTTTTTTGAAGAAAAAATCTGAAGCATGCGATGCATTTAAAATTTTTTTGGCTTATGTTGAAAAGCAAAGTGGGCATTTTATTAAAATTTTGAGAATTGATAGAGGCACTAAGTATACTATTTGTCATGATTTTTTGAAGAAATATAGTATTGAGCATCAGTTAATTGCCGGTTATACTCCTTGAAAAAATGGAGTGGCGGATATATGGTTGGATGCATGTTACATTATAAAAATTTGCAAAAACGTTTTTGGGCAAAAGCTATTGCTTGTGTTGTTTATATTTTGAATAGGTGCTCACTAGAGACATACAGGGAAAAACTCCATAAAAAATATAGATGTGAAGGAAACTTGATATTAAACACTTAAGGGTATTTGGTTGCATCACCTATGCACATGTGCCTAATGCGTTGAAGAAGAAATTTGATGATAAAGCAAAAAAATATATTTTTATTAGCTGCAGCTATGAGACAAAGGGTTATAAGTCATATAATCCAAAGAATGACAAAATGATCATTAGCCGTGATGTCATTTTTTATGAGAAAGCTACTTGGAATTGGTCCATTAAAAAGAAGAAGTCATCTCAATCGTTTGTGGTAGCTAATACAAATTATGAAAGGTATATCGAAGACAAGGTGTGCAGGGTACTAGTGCTTCGGTTCTATTGTATATAGTGTCTATTCCTGCAGAATTGTCTAGTCGTGCACAATGCTAGCGTTGTCTACCTTCTCATTTGCATGATTTTGTTGTTGGTAATATTCATGACCCATTTGATGATGAATTGGATAATTTTGCTTCAATTGTAGATTGTGATCTATTGACATGTGACAAAGCAATTTGTGATGATTATTGGATTCAAGCGATGGATAAAGAAATTCATTCAACTAAAAAAAAAACACGTGTGATCTTGCTACTCTTTCAAGTGGTAAGAAACCAATTGATGTTAAATAGGTATAAAAGACAAATTTCAAGCCGAATGGAGAGATAGACTACTTCAAGGCTCAGTTAGTAGCTAACGGGTACAAGCAAAAATTAGGTATTGATTACTTTGAAGTGTTTGCTCCTATTGCTAGACTTGATACATTACGTATGATTAATTTCCTTGCTGCTTATAATTGTTGAAAAATATTTTGAATGGATATGAAATCTGCTTTCTTGAATGGCATGATAGAAGAGGAAGTTTATGTTGAACAGCCCTCGGGTTATATGAAGAAATGGGAAGAAAATAAAGTTTAGCGGTTGAAGAAGCTTCATATGGATTGAAGCAAGCATCTAGAGCATGGTACGTATACATCTACTCATATTTTATTGAACATGGATTTAGTGGATGTCCTTATGGGCATAATATTTCGATCTAATTCACAAGGTGATGTTGTTATTATGTGTTTATAAGTGGATGACTTGATTTATACTAGCAATAATCTGAAATTGATGGCATAATTTAGGGAGGCTATAATTGCTCCATTTGAGATGACAAATATCAGTTTGACGTTGTATTTTCTTGGCATCGAGATAGTTCAAACAGATGATGGTATATTTATTTTGCAAATAGAAATATGCTAGTGACATTTTGAAGAGATTCAAGATGGAATCATGCAAGCTGATTTTAACTCCAATTGAAGAAAGATTGAAGGTGGTAAAAGACGATGCAAGTGAATTGGTAGATCCTATAAATTTTAAAAGATTAGTAGAAATTTTAAGATATTTGACTTTTATTAAGCCCGATATCATATATGGTGTTAGAATTATAAGCAGATTTATGAAGACTCCACATCAATCTCACTTGCAAGCAGCAAAGCATATTTTAAAATATCTCAAAGGAATGCAAAGTGATGGTATTTTTTTATTCATGTGCCAATAGTATGGAATTGGTTGGATATAAAGATAGTGATTGTGTAGATAATATTGAAAAGCAGAAAAGTTCATTGAGTCATGCTTTCCATCTTGTGTCAGGAATATTTTCGTGATTACCAAAGAAGCAACAGATAGTCGCTCATTCTACTATTAAAGCAGAGTATATTGCAGCAGCGAATAGTGCTACTTAAGCAATATGGTTACGTAGAATACTTGGAGAGTTGCACCATCATTAAGACATGCTTACAAATTTTTTTTGTGATAACAAGTCTACAATCATGCTGATAGAAAATCCTGTGTCTCATGGTCTCAACAAGTATATTTATATCAAGTTTCATTGCATTCAAGATTTAATAAAGGAAAAGGAAATTGTGATTGAATTTTGCTCATTTGTAGATCAAATCGTAGATATTTTCGCAAAACAATTAAAAGCATATGTTTTTCTGAAGCTTAAGAAGATGATTAGTATGATCGAGTTTGAAGAACTTGGTTTAAGGAAGACAATGTACAAGTTAGTAAACCAAATTACGAAAGGTATTTATTTTGTTTTTCATTGGTTGTTGTTTGGTGTTTTGTGTTGGGTGTATTATAGGATCAAATGGCTCTTGATTTTCTTATCATACAGGGACTAGTAGCTTTGATGTTATGGTTTTTTTATTAAAAAAAGAGGATTGTTTTGCCGCCGTCTTCTTCCTCAAAAGAACTCAACTATGTCTATGTATTTAATTTTTTTAATATTTGTGTGGTCAAATAATTAAATTACATTTGATCTCCAATGCCTATCCATCATCATGCTCCGAAGTACATCCTACTCATCCATTCATGGAATCATATTTGAGTGCCACTTCTCATAAATGACAAAAAAAAGCTAGTCTCACAACATTCCAAAATCTCATCCAAAAAAGCTAGTTAGAAGATATTTTTTGAATTTCCTAATCCTATATTGGCACACAAGATCTCTCCATTATATAATTGATAAGAGATTAAACATATGCCTGTACTGTCTTCATTTAAGCTCTACTGTTCTTGCCAGATTAAGGATCCAAATCTAATTAGTTCCAATCATAAACACGATGATTGACCCACAATGAGCCCTAAAATGACCCACATTGCAACTATGTCGACATAAACCACAAGCCGCATAAGCTCTAGTACCATTTATAATAATCGAGGACCTCACCTAAAAAGACAAGCTTGAAGATATTATTTAGATTCTTTAGCACCATATATGTACTTAATATCTACCTCATGTATAATCAATGTGTGACTGAACACATACATGCATGAGTCCTTACCTACTCGTCCACTTATGACCTAGTGTTCTTTCCTAACTAAGGGACAAATCCAATCAGATCCAATCACAAATACTACATTCAACCAATGGTCAATCCCAAAAGGATCCAGCCGCAATATCCATTGATCAACATAGATCATGAACTGGGTTTACTCTAATATCATTTATAACAACCTATGACCATACTAAAATAGCTATTTAGAAGGTGTTATTTGAGTTTTTTGGCTCTATATACATCCAAAATCTTCTTTGTGCATAATTAAGATGGAGCTAAATGCATGCCCGCATAGACTCATAAGTCTTCTAATCCCCCATTTGAAATGGATTTTGGTGAAACTTGGTTTTAGTTTTAGATAGATATGAAACCTGATTTTTTGGTTTCAAAGCTATTTTTTGTTTCATAAACTTTTATTAGAAATGTTAGGATGCTCATAAGATTTTAGGAGATGTTTTTTTTTTTTTAATACAAACTAGAAGATGGTGTTTGATTACATATTAGGGTTTGAAGACACGTATTTTTGGAAAATGGACAAATTTACCTTTTTAACCTCACTATTAAAGCTGTAAATAAGTCGGGTTGACCCATGACTCGACCTGACCCACTTAGACCCGACTCGTTTTGAAGGACCCGTGGGGCCGATTCTGAGTTTACTGAATTGAAATCTACCCATTTAAAATTTTGATAATTTTAGATTTTGAATCCTACAACTCGACCCGGCTCGATCTGAATCTGTAAAATTATTTGGGCTCGCAGGTTACACCCCGCGGGGGTGCAAATACAAGTTTTGAAGCCATGGATGGGTTGACCCGACCTAGATCCGAACCGAACCCAAATTTTTTGGGTTGAGTTCGGGTTATACATGGACCCGACCTAACCTGAATGATCTGTTGGGTCAAAAATTATAGCAGTGGATCCGACCCGACTTGATATTCTATCGGGTCCGATTTGGGTCCAAAATTTGGATCCGAACAAGAAACTAAATTTGGTCTGAGTCACTCTTGACCCGATCCGACCCATTTGCACTCCTTCTCACTATGCTATGTGAACTTGTATTCAACTAACTCGTGAGGAAGAGATAAAATTAATTTAAGTATTGGTAGTAATAATAAGATATTATTTTATTGTAGAATATACGACTAATTAAAGTATTATTTGAGAACAGACGCATCTTAATATTACTGTCCACCAAAGAAGTAAACCCCTCGATCTTGTGCTAGGAATATTAGGTGCACAACAAGTGCACCGGCCTTGCTCGTGGTGCACAAGAATGTCGTCGTACAAGTCGAATTCATGGTACGCTAAATCATGATGAAGCCAAACTGGTGTTTAATTTTATG
The DNA here is from genome assembly GCA_025769935.1 of Phoenix roebelenii. Taxonomy (NCBI): domain Eukaryota; kingdom Viridiplantae; phylum Streptophyta; class Magnoliopsida; order Arecales; family Arecaceae; genus Phoenix; species Phoenix roebelenii. The sequence goes on along the minus strand of JAOXJJ010057158.1, from coordinate 2,301 downwards.
ATCATAACGATCATAAACAAAATGGACACAAAGACACGACATTGCTTCCTGCAGAGTTCAATGCACTTGGACGAATAATAAAAAAATGCAAAAGAAAACATTACAGCCATCCAACCGATAAGACCAGGCCACAGACGCAGTCAACTACACTTGGCGCTTCGCGATCTTGCCAACCTTTCTCCTGATTGGAGGGTTGCGGGAGAGGAGGGAGATGCCAAGGATCACGGCCGTCCATCACCAGCCGCCCCACGCTGGGAATGGATGGATCGATGGACGGGCCGTTCTGATAAAGGACACGAACGAACAGATTCAGGCTGGTCCGTAGTTAGGATGACCGGTAGGTGGTTGATTCACCGGGACTGGGAGGAGAGATTGGAAGCATGATCGGCGCCGTCGTCGTCGTTGTGGGCCCGCGGCCAGGGTGTCATGTCCATGGGGTAGCTGCCGAGGACGCGGAGGAAGGAGGTGAACTCTTGTACCTCCCCGAGCGCGTTCTGCGCCCGCGCCTCCGCCAGCGACGCCTGGAAGTCGACGTAGAACATGTAGTCGAAGTGCTTGGCCGTGCCGCCGTCGGCTTCGTCCACGATCCGGATGGGCCGGTTCCGGTGGGGGCGGCTCTCGATCTTGGTGAGGGAGATGTTTCGGAAAGCGAAGGCGGAGAGGACCTTGAAGAGCACGGAGGTGCCTTCCCCGTCTTGGGCGAACACGATACTGGTCTTGAAGGGCCGGTCGGTCCGCGGAATGATGGGCTCCCGGGACAGCATCACGAACCGGGTCACATTGCTGGAGTCGTCCTGTATCCCGTCCGCCAGCACCTCCAGCCCGTACAGCTCCGCCGCCCGGGCCGATGCGATCGCCGCCGCGTCGCGGAGCCCGTTGGCAGCCACGTACTCGGCGGCACCGGCGGTGTCGGGGAAGGCCTCGCGGGACACGTTGAGGCCCATGCCGCTGAGGGTGAGCTCGCACTGGGCCAGGGCCTGCGGGTGGCTCATCACCCGGGTCAGGCACTCCCGCCGGACCCCCGGGAGGGCCATCAGGCAGTGGTGCACCGGCAGCTGGACCTCCCCCACGATGTGGAGGTGATGCCGGAGGAGGAGGTCGTAGTTTCGGTGGATGCTGCCGCCGAGGGAGTTCTCCACGGGAAGGACCGCGCGGTCGGCGATCCAGAGCTGCAGCGCCTGGAAGGCCGTCTCGAACTGGTCGCAGGGGATGGCCTCGCACTCCGGGTACGCCTTGCCCGCGGCCGCCTCGCTGTACGCCCCCGGGACGCCCTGGTAGGCCACGCGAAGCCGGGACCCGTGCATCGGGGTCGGGGCCAGGTCCGCGATCGTCAGCGGCCGCGGGAGCTGCACCACATCCAGAGTGGCGGCCGCGGCCGACTCGTGGCCGTTGACGACGGCGGGGACCGGGTTTGCCTCGTGGTGATGGTCGTCCACCTCCCCCCTCCCAGCGGCGGAAAGGATGGCGCAGGTGCTCTTCCAGTCGGCGAGGCTGGATCCGACGGCGCCGTGGAAGAAAGAGCAGCCGGCGCCGGAGATCTCCGGGCGGTGGGTGATGCATTCGACGAGGTGGCGTCGGAAGCGGAGGGCGGGTTGGGGTAGTCTTCTGGGAATCGGCGGTACAGAAAGGGATTGGTGGGTTAAGGTTCCGAGGCTGCTGGTAGTGGGTAGAGGGAGAGGCTGGATCGCCGCCATCGCTGTCGGGTTAAATGTGATCGGACGCGCTATTACTGGAATTGAATAGTGGGGGGAGAAAAAGAGAGAGAGAGAGAGAGAGAGAGAGAAAGAGAGGGAGGAGAAGGAGATGAGAGTTTGGTGGGTGGTTTGAGCTGAGGAGAGGGAGGCCTTTCCGAAGCTGGAGGGGAACAAGGCTGGTGGTGATTATATAGGCATGCGTACCGGGCAAAGGAAGGGGGATGGAAAGTGTTTCGCAACGTTTTGGTTTGGTTTGGTCTGGTCAATGCCGCACCTACTATACCTGCTCTTGCTCTCCTCTCTCTGTCTGCTTCGTTCCATCAATATTCTAAAACCATCGCATCTTAATTAGCAATCCTAATCCGTTCTCGTGCTCTTAATGACCAACGTTTTATAAATCCAGCGTATCCATAAAAATGGGTGATACGGTAAAGGACGCGTCCCGGAGATTAGGACGACCCCACCTGAGCCACAGCATGCAGGATCCGCCTATGATGGATGGAGCAACTTGTTACTCCTATTTTTTTTTTAAAAAAAAAAATCTGGAAGGAAAAAATTGAAGTCTCATATTTAGTAAAAAAATAAAATAAAAAAAGCCAGCATGGCC
>JAOXJJ010057157.1:0-14531 GCA_025769935.1 Phoenix roebelenii | reverse complement strand
CTCTTGGCAGCCTTGAGATGTAATTCCATTGCACAGTGCATGAATCGAGACAAAATACTTACAGCATTCAAGATATCCACCTCCCTCGCCACCTGCTGCCTTCCCAACCCCGACTTCACCCCCAACATCACCACCAACTCCTCCGATGTCGACGTCTCCGACTCCTACCTCCCCCGCCGCTCCGGCGACCTCACCATCTCCTACGATGTCATCCAGGCCTTCGACTCCAGCTACCTCGCCCTCGTCACCATCGACAACCACAGCCCCCTCGGCCGCCTCGACAACTGGCACCTCTCCTGGGAGTGGATGCGCGACGAGTTCATCTACTCCATGAAGGGCGCCTACCCCCTCCTCGTCGACGCCACCGACTGCATCTACGGCCGCCAGGGTGAGTACTTCAAGGACTTAGACTTCTCCAAGGTCCTCAATTGCGAGGCCAAGCCCACCATCCTCGACCTCCCGCCGACCAGATTCAACGACACCGACCTCGGCCGCATCCCGTCTTGCTGCCGGAACGGTACCATCCTTCCGGCCTCCATGGACCCGTCGCAGTCCTCCTCGGCTTTCCAGGTCCAGGTCTTCAAGATGCCGCCCGACCTCAACCGCACCGATCTCTTCCCTCCCCAGAACTGGAGGATCTCCGGCAGCAAGCTCAATCCCGACTACAGCTGCCGCCAGCCGATCCGCGTCAGCCCGACGCTGTTCCCCGACCCCAGTGGGCTCGAGTCGGACACCTCCGCCATCGCGAGCTGGCAGGTCGTCTGCAACATCACCACTCCCAAGGGGGCCAGCCCCAAGTGCTGCGTCTCCTTCTCCGCGTACTACAACGACTCCGTCGTCCCCTGCAAGACCTGCGCCTGCGGTTGCCCCGCCAGCCGCGGCGGCCGCACCTGCAATGCTACCGCCCCCGCCCTCCTCCTCCCGCCGGAGGCCCTTCTCGTTCCGTTCGACAACCGGACCGACAAGGCCCGGGCTTGGGCCGAGATCAAGCACTTGAACGTCCCAAGCCCGATGCCCTGCGGGGATAACTGCGGTGTTAGCATCAATTGGCACATCAACACCGACTACAGCCGGGGTTGGAGTGCGAGGGTGACGCTGTTCAATTGGGAAGATGTGCCCTTCGCCAACTGGTTTCTTGCCGTGGAGATGGACAAGGCCTATGATGGCTACGACGATACGTATTCGTTCAATGGGACGAAGATGGGGAACAACACGATCTTCATGCAGGGCCTGGAGGGGTTGAATTATCTTGTGGGGGAGACAAATGGAGCCAACCCGGCGACCGATCCCAGAGTGCCAGGGAAGCAGCAGTCTGTGATCTCCTTTACGAAGAGGGCAACGCCTGGGATCAATGTGGTTGCAGGGGATGGTTTCCCGTCAAAGGTCGTCTTCAATGGGGAGGAGTGCTCGTTGCCCGATACCATTCCAACGAGCCAAGGTTTCAGGAATGGTGGTGCTGTTGGTGTCTTTACCTTGGTACTGCTTCTTGTTGCTTCAACTCTTCTACTGCTCCACCAATAGCTCTGAAGCATGCCTCCTGCTGCTGCTGCTGATTCTTTGATTCTTGCGATGGCGATCGACGAACATGACCAAACTGATGAGTGTTTGGCATTTTGAAATGATTGGCAAAAGTTGTTGCGGTAACCAAGCATCATTACGAAGTTGTAGAAAAGTTGGGAGTCTGCTCACATTCCCTGTTGTTAGGGAGAAACTCATAGCTGCATATTGGTTGGGCTCATTCAGGATGAAGAACAGATTTAGTGTATCTCAGAATTACTCGAGTCAATAATGTTTGATCTGTTCCTTTGTTTTTGTTGTCTTTTGTACTCATAGGAAATACGATAATATTCAGCATAATCTGTTGTCCTCCATTATATTCTCACCACATCGGCTTCATTTAACTTCAGAAGACTGTCTGTAAATTCTTATCTTGATCTCCTTAGACTTTATACTTTTCCAGTAATGATTGGATGCCAGCAGGTAAACGATGCACATTTTTGTCTATTAGCTTTTGGTTACAAACATCTAGCATCTCATTGTGCTAAGCTTAATGCTGTGCTTGATGACTCGTGAAAATAGATGAATAAGAATCTAATTTGTTCAAAAATTCCACTCATTTCTTATCAGCTCTTCAATAAATTTCTGCCAAATGTTAGAATTTGCAGCAGATTATGCCAAAATAATGGTACCTAACAGTTAGTTTGGCTTTTTGATCAGCATGAGCTTTTTCTTGTTAGAATGTCTGAACAGACTGAAGGGTTGGGTTCTTTGGTAATATTTAAGCTGGCTGGAATCTGTGAGCTTAGGAGATGAGTCTTCCACAGTTTAATTTGAGTCATTAATGTTAAATCTGCTCCACTTTTTTCATTGTCATGTATAAGTATGCGATCATCTATATAAAGTTTTTTTTCTCCATTAAAACCTCGGGGAATCACCTTCCTTCCATTTCAGAAGGCTTTTCTGTTTAATTGTTTTAAAGTTTTTTCTCTGCTTCGTTTCTAAATATCTTCCTTCTTAAGACTAATTTACTCTTCAGCTTCCAATAAAATATGCCTGTTAGAGCTTCTGTCAGAATTATGCATATTATTTTGCCTGATTAACTCTGAAAATCTACCAATAGGTTTTTATTTAATCAGATGCTGCAAAGTTTCATTGTGTAGTAAGGAGACTCATTCATCACTTTCCTGAAACTACATACCAGAACTCTAGGCTCTAGTAGGTCTCTCTGAAGGCAACAAGACTCAGTAGTAGGTGGTCTCATCTGCAAAAGCTTTATGGTTTTCCTCTCAGCTCAACCTTTGAATGTTTGATGGAAGGCCACCAACCAGAGTTTGATTAGATCAACTTCATACCAGAACTTATATATATATATTAATGAAACTGTTCGTTATACTGAGAGAAAGGTTCGAGTATCAGCAGTCCCCCTAAGGCACAAGGAGAAAACCTAGGAAGTTGAATCTCTCAAACTCAAATGGACGATTGAGCAAGTTCTGCGTTGTGCCAGTCTGATGGAGCAGTTAGCTTTTGTTTGTCTTAAACCAACCTGAGCCTGAACTACGTTTTACCTAGACCGTAGTACGAAAAGTATACTAGGATCATTTCAAGAAATTAGCGCTAGTCAGAGATCAACATCAGGAATTTTCAACTAGCTGAACTGCTGATGTCTTGTTTGGGAAAAATCGCATGCAAAAATTTGGTTTGGCAATGAGTAGCCTTCAGAGTTCACAAATTAAAATTGCTCAAAGGTGAGCAAGGGGGAGCCCTTAAATTTTATATATATATATATATATAAATATATATTGTATTTGCATTTTGGAACTGAGATGTCACTAGTGTTATCCTTTGATAGATTAGTTTTTATTGTTCAAGATCAAAGCAACAAGGGAACGGCATGACCATGGTATTAGTTACAGAGAGGGAGAGGATCCTGATGCAATTTTAGCAAGCAATCTATCATCTTAATAAGGATCAAACCCCGCTATACTCTTCGACTCAGATCTGTTTCTATTCACACATTATTTATTTTTTCCCGTCTTTTCCATGGATCAGATATCTACAAAAGTAGTCATTAAGAAATTCAAGATTAAGCTGTAAGGCTACGAAGCCCTCATCCTACACTATTTATTTATTGGAACCAGCATAGAACTTCAGAACCTACAGGTTTTGAAATGCCGTGCACGTGGCGGTTCGTCTTGACTTTTTCTTATGTGGCCAACATCATTGATAGCTAACCAGTTTTCTGGTCTTAGAATATTTATAAAATTTGAATACTTCTCTGCTACCATTATCGGATTGGACGGCAATTTCTGAAACGGAGCTATTGCCCTATTATTCAATCTCATAGGAGACTAGGTTGATGTGTCCATTGTTGAATGCAGTTTCAAGAAAACACTGTTTAGCTAAGGTTGCAAATGGGCTAGGTTGATACGCGACCCAACCCAACCTATCCTTGAAAACTTGTGGGGTCTGGCTGGGTTCAATATTAGACCGATTCCACATTTCAAGCCAGATCTAGATTTGGTAAACTTTGACCTGATCCGACCCAACTCGATCCAATTCATACATTATATGGGTCCAATTTCAGACTTTCTTCTTTTTCTTTATTTATAAGAGAAAAGCACTCAAACTAATCGTACTACATTAAAAGAAGCTAGCTGTTGAGGTTATTAATTTCTTGAAGAATATTGCAGTTCTAAATAGACATTAGTTCATGGAATTTTGAAATGTTAGCGATGTTGTGGCAGTCAAAATTCAGTTGATTTAGAAGTACAAAATTTAAATCATGTCAGTAAACAAGTGTAGACCTGGACCCAATCCGAACCCTATCTATATCTAAATATTTTGGATTGAGTCTGAATCATACATGATTATTATCAAAATGACCCGCTGGGTCTAAAATATTTTCCATCAGTCGGACCCACCCAAATCACCTGTCGGATTGGACAACCCTCAAGTCCAATTAAGACCCATACAAGAAACCGGAATATGCTGGGGTCAAGCATTCTCCGGTCCGACCCAATCTCTTGGCAACACTAGGTTTATCACGATGTTGCGACCGTGACCACCACTATTGAGTATTGAACCATCTATATCGCTATCCATTGTGATGACAATGGTTGCACGTACGTCGGATTTCACACCCATTCCGTGTATCCATTCACAGTAACATTTACCTGCTCGGATCAAAATGGGCTGCGATATAAACCTCTTCCAATAACAATGAAACCTTAAACCCAATTTTGGAGATTTCAGAGCTTAAAGAGTACAATCTATTCCAAAATTTGTGAAGCATTGGATTTAGCAAGAACAGTGATGCAACAAAAGATGATGGGAAGTAGTGAGCAATCTCTCAGCAAGTAGCTGTTTTACTGAAAGTAAAGAAATAATTTTTAGTTTTGTGGTATTGGAGAACTTGAATTGAACATCACAGACTACAGAACAATTGAATATAAATATCATAATGCTCTATCACTCTCCGTAACTACTGGAAAAGAAACAAATTATTAGATTGCTTCTTTATTAAACTTCTAAAAATTCTAACATGAATCAAACAGAGACATGTCGCCCCTCACTTTTTGCTCTCGTTGTGACTCCTTCATAAATCGTCCATGGTAGGCATAATTTTCGAAATAAAATTGAAGTTTTTGACACAAAACTGGAGGTGATTTTGGACAGCATTGATAGAATTTTAACCATTAGATGATATGGGAAAACAGATGCAATCCTTGATGCCCTTCAAATACTGGCCATAAGATGATGTGGATATGTGGTGTGGATGGATCATATGATGGGCTGCATCCCATGATGGAGATAATAATGAATCTCATTATTAGAAAACTGTGCTTTGCTCACCATCACACATGTGTTGGGCTCTAAAAGCTTTTGTTCAAAGACTCATTCCGATTTCTGATCGTGTCGTCCTCATTATAGGGCTCGTTTGGTTCGCGGAAAAAGAATGAGGAAAAGTGCGGTCAATGGGAAAGTAAGTTGGAGTTTTCAAAGAAAAGAGATGGAAAAGTTGTATTCTCATGGGAATCTACTTTTTTAAGAATCATATTTCGAGGAAGGAAAATGCTTCCCGCGATACAAACGAGCCCATAGTCTTTCTAGAATCCAACGCATTTTGTGGGGCCTATACAAGAGATTGAGAGTCATGTTTTTTTATTATAATCAGTGATCAGATTTAAATTTAGTTAAAAAAATATTAACAAATCTAATCTATCTATTCTCCAATAGTTCAGAAAATATGGCTGTTAACAAAAAAAATCAAAAATTCAAAACCTTTCATTAATATTTATTTATTTTATTAAATAAAAAAGATATACACCATATGAATAATATTTTAGCTTCCATTTTATTTTTTTATTAAATATGGCTGTTAAATCTTGCTTGCCGTGATATCCATCTTATTTTAACTCCTTACATGTCATCACATGAGACAAATGAACGGATGAGGAACACGGACAATACACTTGTCTTTATATTTAGCAAAGATTTTTAATGCCATTTTGTACTTTAAGTGCCATTACAAGGACTGCTTAAATGAGGCCTTATCATTGTACACCCACCACAATATTATTCAACTGAATTGATGCCTCTTGAGAACCTTATTGCCATGCGGCATATTGATTTATTTACTCTGCAGGAGAAAGCACAAATTCATGTCCTACATAAATACACAGATGAAAAAAGCATGAAATTGAAAAAAATTTATAATGTTTCATTAGAAGGCCTGTAAATGTCTCAATCGACAATACTATTCAGTAGTTTACGCTAATGATTTGCTATACGTTTTTTATAATATTGCATTAGGTTGTTTCCTGCGGTATTTTTTTTTTAAAAAATTTTGTTAGACATCTGATGGACAGAAATGACAACAATATACGACATTAAAGGACAATCTGAAAGCACCGATGGACAGCATATGATCTACCCAACGAAAACTGGAGAAACAAGGTGTAAGATATAGAATGTTAGCAGTCCTCTTCAAGGAAAAAGAAAAAAAGAGTGTCAGCAGCAGCAGCAGGAATCAATGGAAAGGAGATGATGCAACCTTACAAATAAAAAAATAAATAAAAGCACCACATCTTCACAAATCAGTAGAAAGCTGTACATGATAATTGTAATTCTAAAAGAAACAAGATTAGTTATTGAAGCTAGGAGATACTCCCCTCAAATATTGAAGAGAGTATTTAAAGGCTCCTATTGACCAACTACCAAACTCGATCACACCACAACCACACAATTCACAACCTCCATTAAACCGGGTCTATCTTGTTAGAGCAAGCAAAAGTTCAAAACTTTTCAGGTATGCCTTTGCATACTGGCCGTCATCTTTGCACAATCCTGTCTTTGTGATTGATGTCACTCTCCAGAACTTTTATCTGGAATCTCTTTTCTGGACATGGTTTCCAAACAGTCGCCGAAGTGACAGAATGAGGGAAAGAGGACGGCCATGAGACAAAAGTTCTGGATTTTTTCTATATCCTGACAGCGACAGCAGTTTATGGAATTTATTGTGGAAGCGCATAGGTGGCGGCATCATTTGGAGGAAGCCAGTGAGCTACGATGGAATGTTATCCAAGGAATAGCCATCAAAATTAAGCTCAGGATCAACCAGCACAACCCCTTCTTGCTGCTGAAATTTAACCAAAACCTCAATGTGAGACAGAAATATCTAAAACAATACATGTACATATTAAATAAAGAAAAGATGAAGAGAAAATACATCCCGAGATATTTATGCAATGAACATCTTCCACAAGCAATTCAAGGCTCCAGAGCTACTAAAGTTTTTTTTCCTCCCAAATTAATGATATGCCAAGGAATCGAAGATAAATTTTTGATGTATCAAACAAGAAATCTAAGATAATTCATATGAGGAAAAAAACATGTGGAGAAGCAAAGCTTTATGGTTCATGGTGTTCTATAATTAAACCAATAGTTACAGAAAAAACCACCAAAGACAAAATATGAAATGGATGATTTATTCAACATATTTATATAAAGATGATGTAAAAGAATACTAACCTTCTTTCCAAGAACATTCATTAGCTCATTTTGTATAATATTGTCATCAAAAAACACATCCTGATACCTAGGATCTGACATGCCTTCAGACTTTAGTCTGACAGAATTTTCAACAAGAATGGTTCTATTGCGCTGAGCAATGCACTCTCCTTTCTCATGTCCAATTTCTGTTCTTACTGAAAATATCTCCTTCCTAACAGTGCGTGTATTCCTGCTACTCCCATCTTTTACAGTAGCAATTGAATCTTGATGAGCCAATGATGGAGAACCAAAGGCAATATTGCTTTGCTTGGAGCCAAGGTGTTGGTCTGAGGGGTAAGAAACATTTATATTCTGTAGCTTCCAGTCTTGACTTTTACTTTGATGAAGTTCACTAAATAGATCATAATTTGGAACAAAGTCCTTCGCCCCTCTTAGGCCAGTAGAATTACCTAATGCTTCGACATCTCCCACTGGAGGCATAGCAGTTGAAGTGAGACTGGTTGCTGCTACACTACGTGCAAGAGGATAGCAACTTCCTGTTGATTCATTCATGCAGCTATTAGGAAAATCGGCATACAAAGCATGAGAAACTGCACCATATGAAGAAGCATTCATGTAGCCTCCAGGCAATGAAGTGTCCACATTCATATTACTCCCACTTCTTCCTGAGATATGACTTGAAACCTCATTTGAAAGAATTTGTCCGATGGTTGTCGGGAGCCTTGAATCATGTTCACCTGCAATTCCATTTAGTATCAGTCCCCTTGTTTGTGGCAGTTGCGGCATACTAGCATGTATTTGATTCCATTGCTGAGATAGAGAAAATTGCTGTCCTCGATGAGTCATTTGCATAACTGAAGAATTACTCAGGTTTGCATTAATGGAGCCTCCAGGGAATGAGGTGCTTGTTCTTAGTAAAGATGGTAGGTTCAAAAGAACTGATGCTCCTTCACTGGCTTGCAGTCCCATATTTCCATATGATTGGATCAGTTGTTGTGACTGACCAAGCTGCCTTGACTCCATGCTGGTGGAGGGTCCAGAAGGGAAGTTCATTTGCTGCTTGTTAATTTGTTGCATCAACGGAGGCCTTATGTTTAAAGCATTAGATATTTGTGCACTAGAATTGAAGAAACCCATTTGATCAACGGAGGACATGCCTATGCTAGTATTTGTAACTCTTCTAGGTGCTGAATGTAGAGTAGTAAGACTTTGTGGTGAAAGCTGACCAGAAACAGCAAGAGAATGAAGATCAAACCCATCAAATGAATCAACTGAACGAAATGTTGCTTCTGAACTCCCTGTATATGGTGTATCAAGTCTTCCCTGATGTTGCGGTCCACTTACTCTCCTCAGATATAATCGGTACTTCTGTTGTGCATCATTAGATTTGTCAATGGACTATAGCAGAATGACTTTTCGTATAATGACACAAAAAAGGGAACAGTGTACATCAAAAAGATGCCATTAACTAAATAGACATGCTGAATATCAAGAATTGGTAACAAATGTATAAAAACGCTCATGCAGAATGAAATGATCATAAGTGAAGCATGTGACTCATAACGTGCTCCAGATAGAGAACATCAAAGAGAGATTTTTTTTATAAAAAAAGCAACAATTTCGCACAAACAACACCAACCATCTATATAAATAATTAGCACAAATATTCTTGCAGTTCTATGGAGTTATCTTGATTGACCTAATAAAACAATTCAGTGTATATGATATTATCACTAGAATTCCGCCCTTGATACCATGATATGACAGGTTTCACTGCAAATATGAAGATAAAAATGAGAAATACACATCCAAATACATGATTGGAGAAAGAGTTCATGCTAAAGATTTTTTTAAAAAAATTGTCTTTATTCATATATTGGCGGCTAAAGACAAGCATTCAACTACTGGTTGGATAGACCAAATGTACAATGGTAGCATGCTTTGCATATCTATATTTAGAAAGATGAATTATGAAGGAGGGGATTTGGGAGGTAAATAAACTTTTTATCTTCGATTACATCTACAGGGAGTCTAGGATACCAGAAATTGAAGGTGGGGAGTTAATGGTTTATGTTTTCTTATTCTTTATGAAGGCTCTTAGCATAAGAGGGGTCTCGATGTTCCTCACAGAAAAAGTTGGATTTCAATGGTTCTGCGTAAGATCCAACTCAACTATTCTGGAAAGGATAATCCAAGCAGAAAACCTTCCAAGATGATGGTTGATCAAGAGTACGCCATTTGTCTTATCAAGGAACAAACAGCAAATCACTGATCTCTTTTAGAAGTCCACATAAACATTTAGGGTTTGTAAAATCTCCGACCTACTATGTATGGAGATATATGCGTGACTTTTTTCCTCAACCACCCCCCTCAAAGAAAAAACGAAAAATAGTCTAAATCATTGCAGCCCCTTTTCCAGATGCAAGCTATAAAATGTTTGGAAACAGATTAAATTATTTTTTTAGGGAAACTTAATGAATCAAAGTTTTTGGATATTCATCAGAAGAAGCACTAGTCTTACAGTTAATGGGTGTCCTCTGTATTCTCATAGGGATCCTTTCGCTACATTTGAAATTCTTTCTTGTCTTTCATTTTGTTCCTTGCACTTCTCTGTGGGTTTAAAGCGACTCTTTCTCTCCTCATCACATTAATAAGGTGTTTACCAAGTTTCCTTGATCTTAAATGTGCATATGCACTGCATCTCAAAAATATCAGAAAATCAATTGATCCACACCTATTTTCTTTTGATGTATCTAGAGAAACTGTTAAGATAATTACTAAACCAACCAAAATACCATTATAAGATGGTGAAAATTATGCCAAACGGTCATATGAGCAATACCTATGGTCTCCTATAAACCTTTTGAGATTATTAAACAAATTTGATATAACAAGTAGCTTAGCACTATTTTTATGATGAGATTGTTCAGTGTCCAGGAGTGGAAGAAAATTCCTATATATCTTCATCAGAGAAATTAGTAGACCAATGTTGTTTCATGAACTAGAAATTGCTGTTGGTATCTCTGCCCTGCCTTCATTAAATGGCAAAAGATAGAACAGTTTATATTTTATGGGACAATAGCAGCTGGATTTTTTCAATAAATTCAGTCACAAACAGTCATGCAACATGCAAGAGCATTAAGTAGACGAATCTAGTTGCATCCAATTCAATCCATATGCCAGATGTTTAAAGTCATTTTTATGCATACGACATTTGGCCCTTTTTTCCATTAACTCTGTAATACTCTCTTATCAAATATCAGGAAAAAAAAATATTGAATTTATACTGAATAGCAAAACATTACATCCACTGAATTCATAAAATTAGTTTACTGAAGGCACTTGATGATTTTAGTAATCTTAAAATTGACCATATATGCAAATCAATATCTGCAAGTCAGAACATAAGCATCTGAAGTCCTACATGCTAGTCCATGAGAGAGATGCAAGTAAAGTCAAGAGCTTAAAAACAGGTAAAATATATATGAAGAAGTTTGACTATCACATACAAAATGTATTAGTTCAAGCTTCTGAACTAGCTACTGTACCTGCAGGTGGCTCGCAACATTTTCTCTAGTAAGTCCATGAACATGCATCAACTCAAGGATTTTTTTGGGAACAGCCTCTGCATGATACCGGACACCATAAAAAAGAATGTAGAACAATGAAGCCGGAAAAGTTAGGAAGACTGAACAGTCACATGGTAAGAAGGGAAGCTTTTTAAGCATCTGAATACACTAATTAAACTGAAACTTGGAAAAGAATCTCTTTTCATATTCACGAAGGTCTCCTCCCTATAAGTGTATTTCAGAGAACTTCTATTGTAGATTCTTTTCAAAGTTTCAGCTGAATTAGTGTATTTAAGAGAACTTCTCATTCTAGATTCCATAACTACCCTAATTAATTTCCAATGATGAAATCTAATATCACGGATAATTTAAAAATTTTCACTATCTAAAATTGGATTGACCCGTAGAAAGGAAAACCAATTAGTACATCAAATGTCAAATAGGAACAAAGAAAAAAAAAATTCTCTTACTGTCGACGCCCAATTGGTTCACGGCAGCGACAAACTGTTGGTGGAGGTCGACAGACCAAACCACCCTTGGTTTCTTCAATGTCGAAGGATCTTCGCGCTCCTCGACCTCCTCCTCCTCCTCCTCCTCCCCCTTCTCGTCCCTCCTCCTCTTCACGTTCTTCCAACTCCCCTCATTACCCGAGGATGCATTGTCCGCTTCTTCCGGAGCTCTTTTCTGCCTGTCATTCTCCTCTGCACTTCCCGAGTGCTCCAACTCCTTCAACTCGTTCCTCCTCTTCCTCACCACGTGCTGCCATATATTCTTCAGCGCCTCCATCCTCAGCGGCTTTATAAGGTAATCGCAGGCTCCGTGAGTAACTCCCTTCATGACCACATCCTTGCCGTCATCAGCCGACATCACTGGGCATCGATGAAAACAAAAAAAGACCAATCAAAAACCCGCCTCCGACTTCGCAAAAAACCTCGAGCTAATCCGCATACAAAGCTACTTACTGATAACGGGAAGGTCCATCTCCAAGCCTATGAGCTCGAGCAGCTTGAAACCATCCATGTCCGGCATGTACACATCGCTCAGAACCAGATCGAACTCTCCCTTCTTCTCCCGCAGCGTCGCCAGCGCCGCCGCCGCCCGCGAGCAAACTGTCACTGCATCAAATCACTTCGAATCATAAAGAGAGCACAAACCATGTCGGCGCATAAAGTACCGAATCAGAGAATTAGATTCATATCGATGAACAAAAAGAGCCGGTAGCGATACCGTTGTAGAGGCATTTGCGAAGCATTTTGTCGATGATTTTTAGACAGATTAGGTCGTCGTCGACGACCAGCACCCGGAGGCCGGCCGGGAAGTCAGACAGAGGCCTGAGGGCGTCCCTCGGCCTCCCCGAGCTCGCCGTGGATGCGGCTGCTCTGCTGGGTTCCATCGTTCCAAATCCAGCATCCAAGAAACCCAGATTCCAGAGGATATCCGTGAGAGAATACTACGAAGAAGACTTTGGAGGTGGATCTGAGATCCAAGGAGAGAGAGAGAGAGAGAAAAGAGGGGCGCTTGTTGGACTGATCGCTCCGCTCGGTTGGACTTGTTCTGTTTGATTGCTCTCTCTCTCTCAGCTTTTTTTTTATCGACTCTCTCTCTTCTAGACTCCAACCTCCATCCCCGATAAGAGGGGAGGAGCCAGCTCGCTTCTCTCAACCGGCCAACCGTATTCGCTCTTCTCTCTCCCTTCTCTCTCCAATTTGTGAAACGAAACGCCGTTACTTAAGATAAGAATGGTTCTACCGAAAAATAATAATAATAATAAGAATGGCTTGTTATTTCCAATCCTACGGGTCGTCAGAGGTGGCAATTATTCGTTTCCATTTGCTCCCTACTCTACGCCTAAAAATGTGCTTTTTACATTTAACTCCTTTATCTTGGAGGTGCCGCCTCCACTCGGATTCAAGCTTGAGCTCAGCTATTCTCGGGCTCGAGTTCAAAACAAATAATTTTGATAATTTTACAAGTCTAGCTCGAGCAACAAACTACTTAATTCGAAAACTTCCAAACCTAATCAAATATATATATACATATTAATAATAATAATATATTTTATTTTATATTATATTATTAATTTAATGTTTTAAATATAATATTTTGTTATATTTTGTTTTAGCTGTATTTTTAACTATGGCCAAGAATCAAATTCGAGCTCAAACTCAAGCTTAAATATAGTTTGGTTTGAGTCAAATCAAATCGATCTAGAGTATATTTTTTTTTATCGAGTCGAGTATTAAAGCTTGATCGATCTTGTGTCGAATTTTGAGCTCGAGTATTTTGAATTAAGTTAAATTTAAGCCTCTAGCTCGTTTCAATTACATCACTACCCTCGTGCACCATTTATAGCATGTTGTGAATTGACCATATCAGCAAATTTCTTGGCATCTTGGAGAATTGGCACATGCAGCCCCCTTCATAAATAATCAAATTTGTCATGACCAAATGAATGCGAAAGAAATTAATAGCCATAAGAAAGTGTATCTATTGGTGATATCGTAAAAGCAAGTGAATCATGACGCATAGAAGGATGATATACTTAAATATTCTAATATTTTATTACTTATCTTTATTTTATAATTTTTATGGTGATATATAATTTTTATAGTGGATGCATGTGAAAACTGCGATAACATAAAGTTCCATGGTGCGTGCACATTTGGTAACTGATGCAGATTTATTTTTTTTTAAAAAAATAGAGAGAAACTAATGCAAGTTTAAATATTGTAATTTCTAAGAGTTGGCTTACTGAGACTTTACATAAGAGCAAATTTCAATGGTCCTTGACATCAATTTAGGCAATGAGTTGACAATTAATGATTCTCTAAATGGTAATTTGCTGCTCAATTTACTTGTGGGTTGATAATTGATTTGGTCTTCATAAGACAAATCCTAGAACGCCCTTTCCCTTTGAACACCTCCAAGATAATTTTATAAGCACGAAGACAACTTTGTTTTATAAAACGATCTGTCAATATATGTTATTATAGGAAGATTGATAAAAATAAAAGGAATGCAGTTGCGGCTAAAATCCTTAGCCCCATTTTTCCTTTTCAAATTGGCATAAATTAAGGAGGCATTTGGTAATCCCAACAGGATCACCACGGTGATCTAAGATCTCCAGTGATCCGAATACTGGAGTGATTTGATCCCTAGTGATCTAAGATCAATGTGTTTGATAGGCCATAGTCCTGTGATTAAAAATATCTGAATATCCATGAATAACTTATTTGGTATGGTACGGAAATCTAAGATGACCAACCATATAATATCACAAATACCCATGATATATCTTAGATGGATTTTTTATGTATTTTTAATTCTCATAAATCAAAAATATAAGTCAATATACTAATTTCTATAATAGCTTCATAATTTTGTCACATATTCTACTTTTAGTAGCCCTTATCATATGTTTATTAATCATATAAAATATATTATAATAAA
>JAOXJJ010057156.1:0-14593 GCA_025769935.1 Phoenix roebelenii | reverse complement strand
GAAAGGATTTCCATCCCCCATTTAAGGCACAGAACCTTTCCGCTACTAGCCGATGTGGGACTAAATTCAAGGCCCCTCCTCCCCCCGCAACACATACCATGTTCAAATGATGGGAGCCTTTCAATTAGTCCAAAATCTCGATGACCCAACATGCAGTCATGTTGGTGCTCTTCCATGGGCAATCTGGTATTTGGCTTTAGATTGATCACGTAAGCAGGATTCTTTCCACACGCACAATTTATCTCGTCATCTCCTCTATGTTTCAACACTAAACATCAATCAGGTTTTGGCTTAGCATATCAACCTCAGCAGCCCTATACTTCTCTTGCATCATATTTCTGCCACCAGGCAAGATCAGAATTATAGCCAATCTTCTTGTAGGGAGAAATTTATGTTGAAGATATACTAAAGCCGCATTGGAGTTTGGCTGCCAAACTTCTAAAAGCAAACCATTCTATCGGCTAAAATGATGTATTGAACTTGCATGTAAATGTACTCGAGCGAAGTTGAAAAAAATGACACAATCAAAAACAAACATAAGAAAGGCTGCCTAGTTATAAGCATAGACGATGTGAATAAGGCCCAGAGTCTGCATCGCATCAATATAAATGCCAAAAAATGTTTAAAACATCAACATTTGCCAAAGTCGTCGTCACATCATCAAGAACGATGTGATCAAGGCTCCAAGCATTTAATCAGACTGTCGGTGCTTATTAAAGTCCCTAAAAAAACAAACAAACGAAATGAAACCAGGCAAGCGAAAACTCAGGACAAGAACAAATCAACGAACACATACGCAAGGAAAAACCATACAAACCAAACAGCGAGACAAATACTTCTACTTGCTTTCCTCCTCCTCGATCCCAATGCTCTCGATGGGAACCATCACGTCCTTGTAGCTGCAAACATAGGGCGCGTCGCACCCAATGTACCGTCCAGTCCACCGCCCTTCGTCGATGTAACTGGCATCCCACACGGAGGCGTAGAGGAACATGGGCTTCTCCGGCCATGGCTCCCCGCCCTTCCTCACCTCCTCTCGGATCACAGCGCCGTCCACCAGCCACTCGATCCGGTCCGGCTCCCAGCGGATGAGGTACTCGTGGAAGTCCTCGGAGGCGTCGAAGCCGAGAGGGTGGATGATCTCGCGGCAGCCGGCGCCGGTTGTGTAGAAGTTGGTCTGGACGGAGGTCTTGTCCTTGCCGAGGAACTCGAAGTCGATCTCGTCCTGGGACTTGTCGCCCTCGAGGGAGGAGAGGTAGATGTTGAAGTTGAGGCCGCTGGTGTTGCCGGCCGGGCAGCGGATGCGGGCGCCGAAGGTGCCGTGGCGGAAGCGGGCCGGGGAGCGCCACCGGGCGCCGCCGCGGTGGTCGTAGGTGACGTGGATCTCGCCGGCCTCCGGGGAGTGGTGGCATACCTCCGGGCAGTAGTCCACCGCGATCTGCTTCAAGATCTCCGTGTGGTGGATCGATGGGACCTCCGCCATTGGATCGGATCACGGTAGGGGTCGAGCGAGCTGGGGGAAGAAGAAGCACGAGTAGGGAGATGACGACGGTGGTGTCGGTTGGGGAGGCGCTGCGATCGGCCGCGGAGGAAGGCAAGATGGGTTACAGGAAATTGGAATCTGGGATCGGCTTGTTTAACGCATGGCGGGGACCACATCTACCGTGCCACTGGTCTGGAGCAACACGATCGAGGTTTGGCTCTCAGTCCCGGCGACTTTAGGCTTCCTCAATTCGTCGAACAGCTTGGCTACAAGTGGAATATCGTTGAAATTTAAAATGACCCGCGGAGAATCGTACCGAATTGTCGTCATGGACATTGGAATATTCTCCGGCACATGGCGGAGGATATAATAATATCTCTTTTGAGTTATTTTCCTACGGTACTGGTACTTATTACTACGGTACGTAACACCGCTCAGTTTACCGGTACTGTGACGACCATCCTGCACACAGTTAGGCCAGTGGGCTAGGCCCATTGCTGTTGCGGCCTCTATCTCGCCAAAGACTATAAAAGCCTCTGAACACGCACTATTTCTCTTCCTCCGCTCCCCATGGTAGGGTGGGCTCCTGCTGGCCCCTCCCAAGCTCCCCCTCCTTCCTTCGCGGGAGAAGAAAGGAGGAAGAAAAAGAAGAGGAGAAAAAAGAAAAGAAAAAGGAAAGAAAAAGAAAGAAAAAGAAAGGAAAGGAAAGAAAAGAAAAAGAAAATAAAAAGAAAGGAAAAAAAAGAAAGAAAATAAAATAAAATAATAACAAAATAATAAATAAATAAATAATAAAAATAAAAAATGATGAGCGAGTGACAAATAATCTGTTCTCTACAATGTTGATAGGTGTAGTGAAGTTGTCATCGGGATTTAGAATTTGTAAGCGTACCGAGATAAGTAAAATAATAAAATAATTTAAAATTATTGTTTAATTGTAAGTATAAAATAATAAAAAATATATTTGTTATGATGTATTTTTTCAAAAATAGGATCAAGTATATGATTGCATGTGATTCATAAATTTGATTAAATTGCATCATTCATGAATATTTGAGTATAAATTATGGTTATGATAAATTGCATGAAAATAAGATTTGTGGTATAATCATGAATTTTATACATTATGATGCCATTTGTCATTTTCCAACCTATTTATGAACATATGATTTATGAAAAAGAATAATAATTTATGAACTCTCACATAGTTATGCCCACCTCTAGAAATAGAGGCCAGTCGATATTCTGGAGTTAGTATTCAACGAAAATGGCCCTCTGCCGACGGGTTAAAGTTGGTAACAAATATGAATAAGTTATAAAACTTGTCGACTACAAATACGACCATGTCATAGGATTATAGTGACCATAGTAGCACATCCGTCTGAGAGTAGAATTTATAAAGTATGGATAAATGGCAATATTTTTATATGACTTGCATTATCATGCTTATGAGCTTGTATGGTTGGAGCATACGTTACTTCATGACTTATTTTGAGTATATCATCTATAAAATGATTTATTTTGCTATAACTGTTATATTCTTTAAATGATGCATTGTCATGAGGAAAATTATGCTTGATCTAATAAGATAGTACATGATTACTAACTGAGCCGCAAGCTCATATGCATCCTTCTTTTTTTTTTTAATTTCAAATAATTAAGGCTGCTAGGAGCGAAAAAGAGTAAATAGAAATGGAGTTGAAGCATAGTTACAGGAATCTTAGAAGTATCGATGTTAATAAGTTTGGGTTGTAATATTGCAAATCCAAGTATTTGATTTAGATGCTCTGTACTTGCTTCTTTATGATTAGTAAATAAATTTGATCAGAATTCATTTTATTTTATGAAATAAAATTATTATAATGGGCTTCGCGTTATTGTAGACAGCAACCTACAATAGTACGGCCGTGTCATGGGCCGGATCCGGGGTTGTGACAGGTACTATGTGGCATTCAGAAATACTTGCCATCTATTGATGGCTTAAGCTCACCTCGCATCTGGTCTTTAGAACTTCAAACCAACTTGGGATTTTCTCTCAATAGAGAGAAAGATAGTTGAGACTAGCAGGGGCGGCCCAATACATTTGGGGGTCTAAGGCGAACTCATTAGAGGAGGCCTTTTTCTTTAAATGATGAATATAAAATACTTTAAATTTTTATTTAAAATTAATTCATCCAGTTTTTTGAGATGTAAAATTACTAATCAAATTTTTATACTCAAGATCCATTAAAATACTATCTAGAGCTCCTTTTGAGATTCAATGAGTTCATCAATTTTTCTTTTCTTTTTTAGTTTTTCGTACCCATATTCATATTTTCTATTCGACATTTTAATCTAAAAATAATATTATCAAATAAAGCAATTAAAAAAATCACCAAAAAAATCAAAATATAAAAAGGTTGAAAAAAATAAAACTTGATTGTGCTAAGAAAAACGAACTCAGGTCCCGATAAATAGTGCCGAACTCGACGGCGAGAAGAGGCCGAACCGCTGAAGTTAGGTAGCAAAGATAAAATTGGATGCTTTCTGTAATTCCGTTGGAACTTGGATGCTCCTCGGTACTGGCTTAAAGTTAGTGGCTGTGGATTTGGCATACACCAAATCCTAGATTAAACCACAATATAATATAGAAAAAAAGAGGAAAAGTTAATCAATCACTAACAAAAAAGGGAGGCTGAGCTCATTAAACCACACAATATGATACAGAAAAAACAAAGGAAAAGCTAATCAATCACAAAAAAAAGAACAATTCTGCCCCACCTAACTTGGCCCACTATGTTTGAGGACCATAATGAGTTAACCTTTTTTGACACTCTAATAGGTTGGCTTGATTTCGGTTATTAGCCTGTAACTTTTGGAATCAAGAGAAGTAGATATCATATTCTAAGTTTAATGCATCTCAAATCTGCCCCACCCCTCTACTTTAATGGCCAGATGCAACCCAAACCCCCCACCACGGCACCACCATACTAAACCTCTCAGCCTCCATCCTGACCTAATTCCTCCCTGGCTCCCTCCCTCCCTCTCCAGAAGACACCCCATGGTCACCACCTCCTCCTCCCTCACCACCTCACCCCACGCTCACCCGCCCCAAAACCCCCCTCCCTCAAGCGATGCATTGCCCTCCTCGAGACATGCAAATCCCCCCTCACAAAAAAAAGAACAAAATTAGAGATCAAAAAAGAAAAAAAAGGAGGCTGACGAGATCGAGAGGGATGGAGGGAGCCCGGGTCCTTGCCTTCTTGGAGCCGGAGCCGGGCTGCCGAAGGATGGTGGATGTGGACCGTGGTCCGTGGAACGCTGGCGCTTATGAGATCGAGAGAGATGGAGGGAGCCCAGAGGCTGGAGCGGCGGAGCCGAGCTGCTGAGGCGAGCTGGGGAAATGGCAGAGAAGCTTCAGCAAAGAAAAAAAAGCTCTGGGAGAGAAGGGAGGAGGAAATTGCCGTTCTTTGTCAATTTCGCCCGCCCACCTATAGCCCATAGCCTGCTGCCACCGGAACGCACTGACACTGTAGCGGTGTAAAGTTGTGCAGTGTTAAAGCCAAAAAAAAAAGGGCCTTTCTCGGGCTAGGGGCCTCAGGCGACCGCCTCAGTCGCCTAAGGCTCGAGCCGGCCCTGGAGACTAGAATAGAGGATGGTAGTGGTGATCATGATAGTAGTGAAGATGGTGAGAATGGTGGTGGTTGTGTCGGTAAAGTTGATCAAAAGAGGTGTTGGATTTGGAGAAGGCACGGATAAGAAAGTAGAGCGGTCACGTGATATGCAGATGCTATCACTTGGTGGTGGCCTTCTCAGAAGGACAAAGAAAACGAAAAGAGAAGGAATTAGAAGGTTCAGGTTTTTCTTCAATAGTGTCATAAAAAAAATTAGATAGGAGTATTAAGGTGCAACAAAATATAATATTAAGGATTTAATTAAAAATTTTAAGGAAAAAAGAACGGTAACTAAATGTGAGCGAAGTCCAGAGAATCTCGATGGTTCTCTCAAAAAAATAATTTTCGCCATATATTTATAATAATTTCCCTCAGTATTTTCTGTGAAATGGAGTCGGCTAAAATGCCGGCTTTATTGAAGCTGGTAAGAGTAATTTAAACTTAACCCAGTAAATGTTCGATCGCCCGTGCTTCCCGACCGTTTTCTTGTCTTTTCTTCTCGAACCCGTGACGATCGTCGCGTCAGCCTCGAGGGGCCCGTCGCCCTCGACTCTCGTCTCTTCTGGTTTCTTATTCCACCGCGTCCGGTCCCTTCGCGAATCCCCTTCCCTCTGGTTCCGAATCGATCGCCGGCGGTGTGATGGCGGCGGTGGTGAAAAATCTCTTGGATTTCCTTACCCAATTGCGCAACTTTCTCTTCATCGGTTGCCTGCTCGAATCGGTCTAGGGTTTCCTTTCCCTGTCTGCGATCATCGGTGAGAAATCTACCAAAACTCTTGGACGATCTATGATGCTACAATCTTCAGTTTTCGTATACATCTACATATTGGCGCAGTCTTCATGTTCTTTGCTATTGATTTACTTTGATTTCTAAAACAGATGATTCATCTGTTCCCCCCTTTTCTTGATATTTGGGGAATGGTATAAGAACGACGAGCTTGATATAATTTTCTTTCTCTGACTTGATTTCAGGATTCTTGATCGGTTTACTTTCATTAGTTTCTGAAGCTTTTTTTATAATATTTTTAATGGCAGTTTAGCGCCTGTCTTGTCTTAAATTGTAAAAACTATAATGAAGTCGCAATTCATATTTTATGTGCGACCGTGGATTCCCTTTACTCATGATATATGGGGTATTTGGGTTTGGATATTATATATGCTCAAGATTTCGCTTAGGTAAGATTCTGTTTCATTAGATTATGTAGGGCATCATATCTTCAATTTAATTGTTTCATTGATTTATGAAATCCTTAGCAGGAAAAAAGAAAAAGCTATGTGGCGGCACTCATGTCACAGAGTTACTTGTGCTGACATGGCATGTTGTAACTCTTTGTATCTACCCTGTGGCACAACGAACTTTTTGCGGGATTGAGTGGCATGCTGTAACATTACTGAAGGAAATATGATGTACATCCCCGGATGAAAGACAAACAAGGTGCAAACTTGAAATTGTTTTCACCTATAAAATGATGTTTATGAGTGATTGTTCTTCTCCTCTATTTTGTAATTTAGATCTCTATGTTCAAGGTATTAGGGGATCATATATTTTGGTATTAAAGCATTGCCTTCTGGTTGATTGTGTAGTATGAATGAGGTCAAAAGGGAGTGGGATGTCTGGTGGATTCATTTGCTTGGAGGTCA
The DNA here is from genome assembly GCA_025769935.1 of Phoenix roebelenii. Lineage (NCBI taxonomy): Eukaryota > Viridiplantae > Streptophyta > Magnoliopsida > Arecales > Arecaceae > Phoenix > Phoenix roebelenii. The sequence goes on along the minus strand of JAOXJJ010057156.1, from coordinate 7,816 downwards.
TGCGGTTCGCTACAACCTAACAGGATTGTGTTAACAAGGAACAAGGGTTTAAATATTGTATCACTCTGTACTGTGTTCTGCATACTGTAAAGGATAAGTATAAGCATGATACAGAGACACATACTTTTTGTATCACGTGTAATGATTTGGGTGAGACCAATGTAGACTGGCATAACAGCATGCGCTAACATGAATATATATGGATCATCATGCATTGTGTGTGCTAGCCACGTTATTTTGTAGTTTGATTTGTAATATTGAAGCTGGTGCATGTTGTAATCACTATCAACATATGGGACATTATTTGACCTTACACCATCATTCTTCATCTTATCAAAACAAATATTGTAATAGAATTCAAAACCATTGTTTAAGAACATAAACTTTATGAGATGCATGGGTGGCACAGCCAGTAGCTTAGAATGGCAAAGAGGGTGGACTAATATGGGCTTGCATCATGGTGAGGGCTACATTGAATGCAAAACTAATCGCATAAAATCTGATCACAAAACCAGATGTCACAAAAACATTATTGGATCCATCACTTCTAGCCACTTCGAAATATCTAGTATGATTCTCTGACTACTAGAGCATAGAGGGACCTCCCATCTTGAATTATCCATCCAACATGGGTTCCAACTAAATCAAATGGTCATGACTTGTGAATGTTCACCTGCATTGGCTTTTGATTTAGGTTGGACTGGGTTAAGAAAAAGAGAGATGGGAGGTAGGGGTGTGAGTTTTGGACCAACAATATATAAGCTAGAGCCTTCTTAGGTGAGATGTGTGTGATATAGGGAAATAAAGTGCCCGCAACCCCTTCTCCTTTTCCCTAATATGAGATTGCTTGTACATGGTATTTTTGGGTGCTAAATTCACATGTCTAGAGTTTAGTTAGGAACAGTCAAATTTTGGATGATGATTTGTGAGTCTTTGTGGGGCGCACGAGTTTTGTTTGGATTAGTTTGTGCTTGAAAAAAAAGAGAGGACAAAACTTTAGTTGTTAGAGATGAAAGTGAGGGAGGTTTCAGCATGAGTTGGAGGACAAGGTGGATGTTAACTACAGGATAAGTAGTTTCATTCGTAATCTAGTTTGGATGGTCAAGATGGTCTTAGCTAATTACAAGAGTGGGAAATGCAACAATGGCTTGTTGAAGGAAATCTTAATTATTTTTGATCTGACATTATCCTTACTATTTTTTCAAATTGCAAATTGACTATATGTCTGAGAAAGAGAGGATAATGTATACTCAAGAGTGAAACCCCTCGTCTCATTACCAATTGAATCTGGATCTAAGATGCTGGGAACTCATATTTATAAAAAAAAAAAATTGAAGTCAAAAATTATTTCGCTGTTGGGTTTATGAGATGTTTGAACTAATTAAGAGATATAGATGATAAGTGGATAAGCTATTGTTGCAATTTGATTGTATATTTTTTCAGCTGGTGCAGTACTTGTATGTCAGATTGGGTGAACAAGAGGCTAGCCGAGGTGGTTTGACTGTTTAATGAGGGGGTACGCCTTGTATGAATAATATGAGATGGTGGCTGGAGTTTTTCAGTGGACATTGACTTTAAGAGCCAACAGCATTGGGGAATCATGAAAGTGTTGGAGGGGCTAGGGTTAGGCTCTATTCTTTTCTGATGGGACAAGCTTTATCAAATCTTATTGGATTGGGATGAATGCCAATTTGACGAGTTGGGAATTGTTTTGGTAGAATGAATATGATTTCTGAGTGGCTTGGATTTGCTTGATTAAATCCGATGACTGTGGATGCCTCTATGTAGAAACTATTCCTGCTTTTATATTATAGTGATACATGGTAATGTTATGTATACGTAATCAATGTCCATTTTATATATTTTTCTTATTTAAGTTTTGAACAGGGCTAGAAGCCAGCCATGCTCAATCCAAAGGCTTGAAATTTCAAAAAAAACAAAAGAGAAAAAAAAGCGGAGCCCTTGTTTCGTGCGGCTGCAGCTTGCGGAGGAGATGGGGGCTCGAAAGCCCTCTTTCTCGCTCACCCCTCTCCCTCACTCCCTTCCTCCCTCTCTCTCTCCCCCCCTCCCTCCCTCCCTCTATTTCCTTCTCCCTTTCCCCTTCCCTTGCCGGACTTCTCCGAAGAAGGTGGTTCAGAACAGTACCATCTTCATTGTTTCCAGAGTTTCTAAAGATTTTATTGGAAGCGCATCAGAATTATTTCTTATTTCTTATTGAACGTTTGTTTACAGGAGAGTCTTATTGATTCAGATGTTTCTTTAAGCTACTAATAATTTACTAACTGGTTTGACATTCAAATTATAGGATTGCTTTTATATAAATGGATGATGAATGTGATGCAGAGGATGGAATTCACGGATTGGACCAGATATGATTTGAGAGACGCGGACACCGGCTTCATGTTGAGTGGACAAAGTTGATTACTGGCTAGCATATCTACTTGCTAAGTAAGCTAACCCAAAAAATGGCTTCATAATATCCATTTTTTTGGGTAACTTCTCTTTTGCTGCTAGATTGGAATGGTAGGTCTGGCTGTTCTAGAAGAGCTGCAGCTATTGAGGCCTGCAAACACCCTTTTTTGTGTGAAGGGTAGGCACAGAGTGCCTAGGGCATTTTATTAAATTAAAATGAGTATGAAAAAGGGGGAAGAGAGAAATAGAGGAAGAGAGTACAAGAAGAGACAGAGGAAGCCAAAAAAGCCTCCCCAGGTAAGGGAAACGAGAAACCTAATAAGCCCACAACATAGAAGTACACCCTCTCAGATCAACCCCTAGATACGGCATGCACTCTAATTTCAGAAACCTTTTTACAGCACAATGATTCTTCTTAGAGACTAATACAGGACTTCAAAGTCTGTTTGATTTTCTGGATCAGCTTCATGTTGCCCATCCTGGCTCCTCTTGAAACACTGTTATTTCTCTCCGGCCAGATATGCCAACAGGTAGCTGCAATGAGCATGTCCCACCCCCTTCTCCAACTCTTCTTGATTTTTTCTCTCCCCTCCCCCCTCTTGATCTTTTCTCTACAAAACCCCCAAAATTCACTAGCTTCCTTGGGCCTGCCACAGCTTTTTAGAAGGTGCCGGAAGAGTCTCCAAGTACATGCTATGTAGTTGCAGTTAAAAAATAATTGATCCATTGTCTCCACCTTGTTTGTCCCATTCAGCACTAGGATGTGAGATTTGGAAAGGCATGTTGCACCGTATAGAAAAATCTCGATTGTTAGGATCAGAAGAAATTTTTCATTCAGTTTAATTCAAGGTAGGACGCATTTAAAACATGGGAGGCTACCCAACATGAGGTCAATTCTTCTATTACATGTTCATTCTTCTATGCAGTAGGCTATGCTTGATTATTTATATATCCATATGTATATCTATCAATCTAACAAGATGTTCTTCTTCAATGCAAAGCTGCTATTTCTACATGCCCTTTGTTATTCAGGCATGCGACTATATGCATATAATGATTGATTTGGATGGTGTGACGTTGGATCTGATATCTTAAGAACCGAAGTGCTGGTTTTCTTCTTTGTGGAATGTCTGGGCCATTTAATGGGTAAGACCATTCTATCTTTAGAACATTTTCCTCATTGTATCTGATGGTTTTAGTTAACATCGAGCATCATTTTTTTTCCTTTCTCAATACTTAATAAGATGGACAACTTCCCAGGTGAACTGATTATTTGCGATCATTAGTGGGTCAAGCTACCACATCAGGAGCCATGAATCCCTCAGTGGTCGTTAAAATCTAGAAATATTCCTTGGATTTGGTGACCACCCAATACCAAATGGGAACAACTGTTGGAGTATGACTTGATTAGGGTGCACATTCACGGTAGGTGCATGCTCATGGTAGCTTTGTGCATCAATGGATACATGTTAGTTTTAATTAAGAGGGCTTGTATTTTTTAGCTGGCTCATGTGTGGCCCATGTCTTGTAATCTGATTGGCCTATGAGCCTGTTGCCACAATATGGTTGTCGTGTGTGCCATTGTACCATCTCCAACACCTCATTGTTGCTGTAGGTTAACAAGTGAATTTGGAAACAAGACTCATGAATCAGACCAAGACTGTTTACTTCCCTCCTGCTCCTGCATGGCAGCATTGTAAGAGGAAACATTTGCCTTATTCATTCTGCTCTTTCATAAAAAGGAATGAGGATATGCTTTTCCTATTTGGTTCATTTTTGTTGATAGTTGTCGGTGGAAATCATATTTTGCAGCCCGAAAATTTCAACTAGGAGCTCATGTTTTGAGGCATTGAGTAGAAAGGAGCATGGAGGTGTAGCTCTGTTCATGGCACAGATGTGGCAGAATGTGGTGTTATTCTTTGAGCCCGTGTTAACATTTATCTAACATCGTAGTTGACCCTGATGAAGAGCTTGTTAGGGATGCATGGCCTATATCTCAAGTATTTTAAGTTCAAAAGTTTGTACTTGCTATCTTGTAACTGATACAATCAGATACTTGGTAAAGGCAGAAGCAATGTATGTTTCGACCTGTTTGTGTGAGAGTTGCTGAAATCAATGATAATTGAAAGAGACTAGGTTGATGTTATGAAGAGGTCAGAAGGCAACTGAGCTTGAATTTCTTTAGAAATTGTTGTCCAAACTAAAGTGCCAGATTTGCTAGAGAATTGTCCACTTTATAATATTTCTAGTTAGAATTCAATTGATGAGACATCTTCATGCATGTCAACTTTGAGTATCCTTTGTGCATTATGCTTGTCTCTTGCACCTATTATGAAATTATGTTATGCAGGGAACTCCACTATTTCTTCTTCTTCTGCTGCTGCTGCTGCTGCTGCTGCTGTTCTGGGATATTGCTATCTTGCAGAGACAAAACACATTTTAATGGGTCATGGCTCATCAAGGTCATCATGGATTTGAACATTGTAAGTTTGATTTGCATGAAATTCATCACCATTTTTTCATGGATCAATGCATAGATTTATAACTATTACGTTTCAACCTTCAGCTCTTGGGAAACTTTTATCTTACAGCATACTTCTTTTAATTTTGCATAATTGATAACAAGTCAATCTATTTCATTGCTAACACTTAATGCAGCAGGAACTTATATGTCCGAAATCCAAGTTTTGTTTTCTTTATTATAGCAAGTTCATGGAATGGATTTTCTTGGTGGAGTATGAGTGTGCTGTTCGTGATGCTGAAGAAAGAAGAAAAGGCTACCACCCGGACCATAGAGGTAGGGATAGATAAAGAAGTTGAGATCGTGGATAATGTTCAAGACCTTATGGTATAGGCATGGAGAGGGTTAGTGTAGCCCCAATTATGTCCATCATGGTTCAACCCTATTTGCCCAGCTTAAGCAGAGGGGTAGTCCTAATTATTGACGACCGGGAAGTTTCTTAACTTATTTCTGATTGTCTGCTGCCTCAGGTTTACTTACAAACTGACAAAGTTTAAGGATGATGCAGCATTACCTTGCTTTGTTATGTTATATTGTTCACTTTTTATTTTCTAATCTCATTCCCATGTATCTAGAGATTACCAGTCATTCAGGACCGGATATTCAGAGGAATATAATGTTAGACTCACAGCTGGGTGGGAAATGAGATGTATTATTGAAGAGCTTTTGGACTTGTTGGTTCACAGGAAGAGGGGGGGGGGGTATGGAAAAATGAAGGAACACCTCTTGTTTGGTGGGAGTTTTCAAAGCAGAGAGATGGGAAAGTAGCATTTCTATAAGAATAAGATTTTCATATTTCATGAGAAAGAAAAACTTATGAGAGACATGGAAAAGCTATTTTTCCACCGGTTGGAAATTAGAAATTTTTTTTTCCTCCAAAACTATCCTTAAGCCATCAAAATTTATGGATAAGGTCTTTCTCTTAAGGGTATAATAGATATTTCACACAACTTTTTTAGGAAAATAGATGTTTAATCAAATATAAGCCACTCTGGAATGTACAACTTTCCCAGGCATTATATTCCTAGAATCAATTTCCTAGAAAAAATATTCTGATAAGAGAAAATTCTTTCCATGAACCACACGAGTCTTGCGTGTTATTGTATTAGCCATGGTAGGGAAGGAGATACTTGTTCAGCTTGGTATTCTAGCTATAATTTCTGTCTTTGCAAAATCAAGCTGAAATTTTCATATTTTGGGACTTCAGGTAATCAAGAAATTTGCATTTAGTAATCTAACCTTTTTGAGAACTAAGTAATTACAAAAGGTTTATAATTGCTCAGTTCTGCATTGAGATGGGGATTTTGTTAGTCAGCCGCTGGAAAAAGTCTAATAAAGTGTCGAAAACAAAATAAAAACTATATTTGATATATGAACTCTGTGCTTTCTTCCTTTGATTTTTGCGAACTTTCCCACTACTCTCTGTTTTCATTTGATCAGACCGCTGATGGCACAGTTTGGGTCCTTTTAGACAGTTGCTGGTCAGCAAATGAACTTCTAAGAGATGATTGGCTCTGAAATTATTATCCATGGTCAACCCTTATGGGCCAATCGTAAGCATCTTCCTGACCATTTCCATGTCTCTAGTCATCTGCTCCATAGTGTGATTACAATACATCCGGTCCATTTACCTGGTTTGGGTGATCTTAGCTTCTGGTTCCTCGTGTGCCAACTGTTTTGGCGCAGCTGTTGCAACTGAGGTTTCCAGAGTCAGTTAAAGTTACACTAAGCCTATTAGGATGTTGTTTGCTTTGCATCAGTTGATAAACCTCTTGATGAGCAAGTTACATGATTTGTATCATATTTAGTTCTGGCTGTTGACTGTGTATGCAGAAAGTACAAGGTAAATGGACCAGTGGTGTTTAATCTGTTTTGTCTCTCCAAGTTTTATTCGCTGTATGGGTTGGCCACTGTACAGGTTGGTTTTATGACTTGGGCTAACCTCGTATCAGTTCTGCATGAATTGGTGCTCATCTAATGATCATTTGGTGGATGGAAAGGTATAATTATTGTTCATGTAGCTTGATTTCATTTGGACAGGAATCAAGCTTAAGACCAGAGAAATCAGTGATGTAGTGAATTATTGAATGTACAAAATTGTATCATCTCTTAACATGTGAACATCCATGCAAGACTTTCAGGCAGTCAGAACATGTCCTTTTCTTCTTACCCTCATTAGGCTGTATTATATTTGTTAAAATTTGACAGTATCTAGGTTGAAACTATGGGGTGCGTGAGAATAGGCGTGGTTAAATGCCTCGTCTAGAATTAAGGTACCATAAGCAAAGATATCTTTGTGAGGTGTTAATTATCATTTTTTTTCTGTGGTATTGGCAATGTTGCTGAGATTATTTTAAGGCCTGCTTATATTCCTGCCATTCAATTCCATGCAATTTAAATGTAAACTGCAATTGAAAATGCTGCAATTGGAATAGCACTTATCTATTTGGTTTTACAGTTGAAAACTGCAAATGCAATTGCAGCCTTTTGTTTATATGATGCTAAAGAAGAGTTAGAATAATTTGTGAATGATTTGATAAGGTTGTCTTCTTGGAAATCTTACTTTTTATATTATAATATAATAACATATCATCTTATTTCTATAATTGTAATAGAAAAGTTATTATTAGTAAATTATTATAAACATGGTTACTATATAACTAGATCACTATAAAATAATTTGATTTTGTAATTATGGAATGTGCTATTATAATTGTTAATATATTCATAATATATCTTATCATAATAAGGTATAATTATTGCAGAATATTTATTATAATACAATTTATAATTATTGTTATAATATTATTTAGATTATAATAAAAGTCGTTATGATACAATAATAATAATAATAATTCAATATGTTAGGATCATAATTCGAGT
>JAOXJJ010057155.1:0-54812 GCA_025769935.1 Phoenix roebelenii | reverse complement strand
TTACAGATCATGGAATAATTTCCCTAGCCAACCTATGTTTTGCAATGCTTGTGAATACTAGCATCATACGACTGCTACTAATCTATTTTGGAACTCTGAGATGATCTCCATCACCAATGCCACTCGGAGGCCGGAGCATGAATGAGTTGCCCATCCTAGTGCACACTATCTAGCAAAATGGAAAGAATAACAGCTCAAATTCTTGCCAGTACAATGCCAATGAAATATAAAGAACACGAAATATGAACAAATATGAAGCAGACAGAGAGAAGAAAAGCAGGGCATAAAAGTTGCAATATGTTGTAGAACATGGTGCCTAACAGCAGATAAGGCAAAGTTTCAGAGCAGCGTAGCAATCACAAAAGGACGGAATGACAAATTACAATTGTGTAAGTATATGACTATGAAAAGAAAAAGGGAAGGCAAAAAAAAAAATTGTGTACCCGCGTAAATAACCAGCTTCAACTATACGTAAAACTACACAAAGTCATCAAGCATCATTACAGGAGACTCGAGGGAACAGTATAAGATATCAACCTTTTGGCCCTTGGCCGTAACACTGAAGGGAGGATACGAGCCACGCGGTACCCCCAAGCTTCTGAGCGAGTCTTCAATGCGCTGCCTTTCTTGACGGACCAAGCACTCCATTCCACCGAAACTCGGTAGAGAATCCGGTGCAGCAAGAGGCTGGGGTCCCTCCTGTAGAAAATATGCAATAATATCGCAAGAAAACCTCGATTCTTATCAATATGCTTAAAATAACTCGAAATCAGAAGGGCGACGACATCAAGAAGATGAACAGAAGAAAATAGTGGGTGAAGCAGAGACCACACTGGCATCGGCACAAGACCTTTCCAACGATCCAACCCCAAAGGAGCCCACCAAGAAAGCGGCCGCCGCCGGAAATAAAGAAGGAAACGAATGCGGCGACTCGGATGCCCACTTGAAACCCGTTCTTGAAAGCGTTTGGTAATGACGCTAGTCTTCGAACAGCGGCCCTGCATGGACCTCAACCACGAATAGTGGAAGAAGCAAACCAAGAACGGAGGCGTACCAGGATGGACAGGTCGATCGGAGTGGAAGATTACCAGAGGCGCGGCCCAAGAAAGGGGATGGCGAGGAGGCCCTCCATGGGAGTCGCGTCCTCCATATCCGCCATTATTCTGATGTTATTCCGGTGGCCTCTTCTTCCTCCGGCTGCCTGCCTCCTCTCTCGCGCAAGAAACTTCGCACGATGGATTTTCTTGATCCTCGTCTCCATTCGAAGGCACTCCCCTGCGACCCCAACCGACTCGCTCAGACTCCATAAAAGGTGCTGGTCACGTGATACGCGCGTGCCGTTAAAACGGCGCAATGTCGGCGTGTTGTTGTCATCGTTTGCCGACTTCCAGCCGACCAATAAAAGCTACGGCTGGATCCAAACCCAAACGTCAAATCCTAGGAACAACCGGACCCAGATTTAGGACCATCATAGGCACGGCCCCAGTCCATCACGTTATGGTACTTGGCTTTATGATAGGGTTTGGTAATTACTAATGAGAATTCACATTTTGTATGGAAGGAAAAAAAGTTCATCTGATAAATGGAGCTTGAATATTGTGGATCAGAGTTTAAGATTTTTAATATTAGATGTGAGAACTCAAATTTATTTGACTATTTTTAAAGTTAGCTGATTAACTAAAACTAGATAATCAGCAATTGTCGAATATATGTAAGTAGAAAAATAATACAGTTAGATGTCACATCTTTTTTTATTGCCTTTGGGTGATAGTAGTTGAAGCTTGCAAATTGAAAGCTTTTTTAGGAGTTATTTGTAATATGTGACTAAATTATATGTGGAGCAAAAATTAACCTTAAGAACATTTGCGTAAAATTATAAGATATAATAAATGTTCCAAATAATTTCTAATATCCAAATATAGGATATAATTAACCTTAGAGAAGTTGACTGTGAACAAATATGTTCAAATAAATTCTTCTTTGCTTGGGAGGTTATTGGTCCCTAACAACCCAAAACAAAATTGAGACAACAAAATTTTTAATATTTTTGCAACGAAGAAATTTAAGGCCAATAGGCAACTTATATAATGAAATCTTGAACTAGAGACTCCAATGAAGCATCTAGATATTCCAAAGAATGACATTTTTTTTAGTTTCAATAAACTAAAAGAGATTTCTGTTGCACAAATCAGAGCTGTATGTTACAAAGAAGATTCCCTTTACCTTCATATTTCTTTTTTTTTTGTTATTTATACTATTTATGTAAAAATCATAAACATACATGGTAAAGGGTCAAATTCTTGCTAGGAACATGGTGTTGCTTATTTATCTCCTTTTTTTTCCTTTCTCAATTTTCTGGAGAGGAGTAGTAGCATATAACCATGTTCTCAGCATCTTCCTTTTTTAACATAAAATAAATGACAATGATTGTGCACTAATTAACGAGAGAAAAGAAGGATTTACCTTCCTTCGTATGAATCCACTATTGGATCGAATATGAGTAAGTCTTCTTCCTCTATTAAGAGGTGAAACGAACAAGTGGATGAATGAGAAGTTTGGAATGCTTCGAGATCTATGCAAGATGAAATCCAATGGTTAACATCATAAAAGAAAACCAATCAATCTTTCCATGCAAAGGGTACAACCCGAACCCTTACCAAGATATGAATCTATTTCTCTTCCCTACCATAAATTTTTGAGACAAGTATAGTCAAATCTAAGATCCAAATAAGGACTTTTGATAACAATTTTTTTTCTCGCAATAAAAAAGTGAAAGGTCATTTTCTTGTAGCTAATTTTAGCAAACAAAAAAAAAATCTTTTCATTTTTCTCTCTAACTGTCTCCAGCCACTATGTATTTGTAGACAATATTTTCATCTTCATACAATTGCACAATCACTGGATTTTAAAATTGAATATGTACAGCGTACATGACTACCAGATTATAAAATTCTACATTATCTTTAATTTCTATGTAACACTAGTTTTTGGTATTTCTCTCAAAAATATATAGTTATTGGTATTTTTGTTTGAGACATTGACTTCAGTAAAAATTGCTCAAATTATCTAATCCAACAAGTATATCGCAAAGGCATGGAGAATATGTTAAAATCCATTTCCAATATATGGATGTGCCTCACAAATGTAAGTAAGAAAGATACGAAGCAAAGAAAATATATTTCATGAACAATTATAGCTTGGAACAAAATATGCATATAACTCTCACACCTATCTCTGACCATTTCCTATACATCAATTCCCTTTATCTCATCAACATGTTCCTCTCTCCACTCATCAAGCTCCTTAACTTGATTCTCGAAGCTGAAGTTTTGCACCTTGTACTCATGGTGACTTGCAAATACCAAAAAGACCATGAAATTCAATGCACCTAACACTGCTAGCATCCAATAAAAATAGTCCAGTCTCCCTTTATCTAAATTGTTCTTGATCCACCCACCATTTGTAGCCTTGTCTGCTAAAGAAACGAGCAAGCTACTTAAGAAGAAGCCCATTGATAAAGTGGCGAGAAAGAGACCGGTGCTCATGGACTTCATTCTTTCCGGAGCTTCTCTGATGAAGAATTCAAGCTGCCCAACATACGCAAAAGCTTCGCCAGCTCCCACCAAGCAGAATTGAGGAATGAGCCAAAAGACACTTATTCTGGTATCATGATGAACTGAGAAATCCCTTCTCTTCTTCTCCACAACTGCAGAGACAATCATGGCGAGAACGGAGGATATGAGGCCTACAGCAACCCTCTGGAGACTTGTTATTCCTTGAACGTTATGGGTAAACTTTCGTGCAAAGGGGACAAGGAATTTCTCGTTAAGCGAGGTGACGAGAAGGATGGTGATGAAGAGGAAAAATGATAAAGAACCTGATGGGAATACGAAAGAACCAATATGGCGATTCATGTACGTAGCTTGCTCAACAGAAAAGGTGGTCATTTGTGAATACACAGTCCAGAAGAGGATGCAGGTGGACCAAATGGGAAGCAACTTTAGTATCATTTTCACCTCTTCTACTTGGGTAACAGTCGACATCATGTTAGCATCTCCAATCCCACTATTGCTACCTTCCTCATTGGAGGTGGGCTTGTCTGTTGAGATCGCTGCTTTGTCAAGGCACCTGCACAGATAAATTATTCAGTGTTTTCATCAATGCCTTAAACTTTATCTACTTCAGTTACCACTTAAAATAAAAAATAAGAACTCTGTTGAATGACTTAGGTAAGACTTCATGAAGATATTACATACTCGCACTTGTTTATTATTGTATATGCACGCGTGCAATCCCTCCTAGGCTAAGCTCTGTTTTCATGCTAGCTAGAGTTAGGTGCTTGTCAAAACTTGTACAGTATGCTGTATGCATGGCATGCCTTCATGAACATCTTTGGATTTGAACTTTTAAAACCCAATGTCTCCTATGTGACATAAATCTATAAATTTGTGCATATGGCATATCCTAGTCATTGGAAAATAGCGCATATTGCATATTGCATATCCTATTCATGAAAATTCTCACAATTATATTGCTATATAGTCAACAATAGATCATTTCTAGCCCATTCTAACAACTTAGGGCAAGCATACGGTATGCATCTACTTAGAGAATACAAAGATGGAGGCTCGGATTTTGACATTTTGAGATATAGACATCCATTTCAAATTTGGAAATGAGAAAAGGGTGGAATGAGGTGGAGAAAGTTGGAAGAATAGAAAAGTAAGTGCGAGGGTGATGGAAGGAGTTCATAGGTTGGTTGGCTACTTGGTTTTTTTAAGGTCATTGGTTTCATAGAATATGTGTGGATAAGTGCATCAATATTTTATGCAGATCTCTAATATGAAAACACAAATCCCTCGAGTCTCAAAGTGTGGCCATGTGTGACATCGCAGGTCACCCACTGAATGCTTATGTGCCTTGCACAAGCCTAAACCTAAGCATCTTTAATTAACATTTCAGCAAAGGTGCATGTCAGGTTTTGCAGCCAATATATATATATATATATACATATATATATAATGGCAGATAAAAGTTGTTTGTTTTAGTCTAATCAAAGAACCACATGTGATACGGGCCTACAAGCACAAGCTATAATTCTGTGATTTGGAATCCAGATGCGGGGTCGTACAGTGTCTGATATGATCCTGCATTGTCTTCTGAGACTTTTCACTAACTTATGCATAGAAACAGGGCACAAGCATTTAGTATGTGATACGTAATCCAAAGCTTCAAACAACAGAACAGTTTCTTAAATTTTCTGCCTAAAAACTTTGGTCCAGCCCAATCAGGTGGTATTGTCTCAATCGATACTATAATTCTGTTCTCATTTCAGGCAAGAAATTAATTCAGTTCTCGAGCCATCCAAGTAGGTGTTCTAATTTTTCTTCTAAACAGCACGCAAGTGCATGCCACCTTCTCAGTTCTCACTCAGCTGCCCAACTAAAACGGTTTTGATTGTAACAATGACCATCTTTAAACATCTTCTTCTCAAAAAAATAAAAATAAAAAGAATAAAACAAGAGAAACAAGAAACATATTCCTTTTGCAATTAGATGCATGTTAGTTCTACTGGCAATCGAAAATAGCGAGGTGTTAATACCTGAACTGCTCTGTGTGGGCAACCTTGGCCTGGTGGTACTCATGTAGGTGGCTGGGATGGGCAGGATGGGGCAGCTTCCTCTTCTTCCAAGCAAAGTAGATCACCCTCCATATCACCGTTAATGGACTCCCCTGCGGCCTTCTGTACCGGTAGCGCGGCGTGCCGACGAGCAACACCAGCACCGCGATCACCATCGTGGCTGCCGATATGCCGTACCCCCAACCTCTTCCAACGTTGTCCTGGATGTACACGAGAACGGTGACGGCAAACAGAGAGCCGAGGCTGATGCAGAAGTAGAAGCGGTTGAAGAAGAAGATCATGGCCTTCTCCTCCTTCGGGTCGCGAGGATCGAACTGATCCGAGCCGAAGCCTGACACGTTCGCCTTGATGCCGCCGGCACCCAAAGCTATCGTGTAGAGGGATGCGAAGAGCATTGCGAGCTGTCCACCGCTTGCTGCAACGCACTGGTGGTGCTCCTTTCGGATGCCATCGCAGGCCGGAGGTCTCATGCTGCTCATAGTTGTGGCGATTGTTAGCAAGCTGACACCCTGGTGCAAAAAATGGGAAGAAAAGGATGTCGGCATCTTAATTGATTGGATCTTTGCATGATATTTTCATTTTCAGACAAGCTAATTTCATTTAATTTGGTCCAAAAGTAGAGATTAATCTTCTCGGTAGTCATCCTTCACCATCATATATTCTTGATGTTCAGGTCCTTGGACTCAGGTAAAATCTGTTCATTTTCAGTCACTTTCTACTATCTAGGTCAGCCAATGAGTGAAAAATCTTAATGGTTTAATGCAAAGTTATGTTCGAATGTTGATCCAGACAAAAACCATGGCCTCGCAGCATAGAAAGCAACAGTTTCTTTTTTTTTTTTTTTTAATGCATGCTTACCATGGCAGTGATGGAGGAGAATATAGCAACGGTCATGTAACGGCCAAGCTTAGCATCAGCCAGAAAGCCTCCAAGAAGTGCGAGCAGGTTAAGAGTGCCCATGAAGTTGGTGACAATGTTTGCTGATCTCGAGGTGGAGAGATGCAAATATCCGACCAAATATGTCACCAAGTTCATCGAGATCCCCATCACACATATCCTCTCCGACAGTTCAGATCCTGAAACAGTAATGCACATATATCTTTCTCAATGATGACAACTACACTGCTTGAGCCGAGCAACAAAGTACCATCTACAGATCCAAATATGAATGCGAGCATGATGATAGCGAGCACCTAAGATGAGGCCGGCCCCAAGCCATCCTCCTGTTTTGGATTTGTCAACAGGATTGCCATTAAAATCTACCACCGAGCCATTATCGACGGCGTCGTCATCGGCGTATACTCCGGCAGAAACCTGTCGACAGAGAGAGGGGAGGAACAGCCCTTATTAGTAGACAGACCTGGAAGAAGACGGGAAATGGTTTGGTTATGACTGCATGTAAGTTACCATGGTCTAGCTTCAGATGGAGAGGAATAGGAAGAGGGAAGGAGTGGAAAGTTTGGAGCACCGCACAAAGGAGAATGAGAAAGGCTAAGTAGAGAAGGAGAGGAGCATGATTTTTAAAGGCGGACAAATGATTGAGGGGGGGGAGGACGTGAGTTGATTGTCCACGCCCTCTCCCGTTCTACCGTGCGAAGCGTGTGGAAGGAATTGATGGGACAACTTCAGAGATGATTAGATTCGAAAGTTATTTTGTGGGTGTGGGTTGCGGGGGCCATTGAGTGGACGGCAGAAGCGAAAGCAGCACTACATCGGTCCAGCAAAACGACGGTGCTCCACGTGTCCTCCATAACAGACAAAAGCTACGCGGAGGCGAACAGTAGTCATATGAGGCGGGCACCCGAGAAAAAAAAAAACTTTACTATAATTTCTCTGATAACTATTTTAAAGAAATTAAAAATTAAAGACCTCTTGTATTAATAGAGCCATCAATTCCATAATTAAAAAAAATACGGCATCCTTTTTCTTTCTCATTTTCAGAATATATTTTTTACCGATGCATACTACATAGCCAGATGATATATAAGTAAATTAGTCATCTCGCAAACTAACATATACCTCTAAGAAAATCGATGCACTGGTTCTAAAATATGGTGTATATCAAAATACAATACATGACCAAATAATGCATACTTAGCAAATTAGACAAAGCTAGAAAACTGTATGCTATGTACTAGTACTGATGAACATCGTATTCTGAAAATTCATATGTATGAGTTTGATAAATGATTAATTTGCGAGATGTGTATCACCTGGTTTTGTAATGTGTATTAATAAAAAGCATGTTATAAAAAAATGTATTAATTTATCTTAAGATGTGTATAGGATCATTGCTGGGTGTGTACCAAGAAGTTTGCGATATATATTAAAAAGTTAATGAGTATGAGTTACCTCGCCATATGGTGTATACTGGAGAATGAAATATTTATTATTTTTCTGATGTTTCCAAAGGTAATTTTTAATACAACCTTTTCGTAGAAGTATTTTAACAATATTTTCAGTGATATTAGTCCATGCTACTCAAGCTGTTCCTCTTTTTATTCATGTCAGCATTTCTTATGAAAGTTATTATATCCACAATTATATCCCTACCTATAATGAATTATAATTTTTTGTGCCTCCTAATTTTGATATAATCAACATATTTTGTTGTTCTTTTTTATTTTTTTTAATTATTTCAAAAACTATATATCAATTTATTTGAAGATGTGTATTGAGTTATTATACGACTAATTTGCTAAATGTGCATCATCTCGTCATATAATGCGCACTAATGAACACTACGCTATGAAAATCGTGTATTGATTTATCTATATATGTGTTAATTTGCTAAATAATTAATTTGTTTGGTGCGTAGTACGTACTGATAAAGAAGAGCTTTATTAGTAAAAGGTATTTTTAATTTTTTCTTTAAGTTGGATGTTAAAAAAAATACGGTAAAATAGGAAGTCGGCTTTTGTTCCACGGAGGCAGCTCGGAGTCGCGTGGAAGCATTCCTCCAAGAAATTCGAGATGCCTGACAATTTGTCGTATACTGTTGTTAGGCATGAGTTGGACCCACTTTTACGAAGATCCATTTGCCCCGTTAGGACCCAAATCGGGTGGCCTGAACAAATGCTAAGACCACGTGTCGAGTAAAGATTGGCACTTCGCACCAAACATCGATCCTAGCATTAAGTATTGCCATAATCATATGCATGATGTACATAATCTACATCCAATGTATCTTCTGAATCCATTGCATGCCTTATGATTTTTTACCTTCACATGAACTCAAGCTTCCATATTCCACAGGAGAAGATGTTGAATAATCATCAGAAGTGTTTTACTACACAAAATAATTCAACTGAGTATGAAATTTGTTACTTGGGATAGTGACACTGGAGCTCATGATTCACTGTACCAGTTCGAACTCGATGATATAAGACATACCGTACCATACTAGTTCAGTACCAATTTTCGGTACGCAGAAAAAATCTCAGACCGTACTATACCGATACAATGTTAGTGTGTCACTGGTACAGAATCCGGTATCGAGATGACGAATTTTCTTGGAGCCCGTATAACTGATGAATTATGCTTTTGGGTCGCATAACAACGTTGGATGCTCTCTAACTCCATTGCCAAGTAATCATATCACAAATCGTTGTTAGCTAATTTTGTAGTTCGTTGATATTTGAATATGATCACTTAGCTAATGTTAGGTGATATTTGAGTTACTAAAGCATTTCTGTTGCTAAAATTATCCTTTCAGTCGCACCGACGCATTAAATATGATCACTGGGTCACTCAGCTGGTGTGGTGTATTCTCGTATTCTCGTTGCTCCCTTTGAAGCGTGCCATTTAGTGAGGCAAAAGACACCTGACTGGAGTGATTTTTTTTGAGTAATTTTTCAGAGTTACCATAGCCTTGCTCTTTTTGCACTGTTAACTTGGATTCGAGGCTGAGGAGGGGCAAGTTCGAGTTTGACTGGAAGAAAACGGTCCAATATGAGCTACTCTGCGTGTGGCCCTCCTCACGCGACCTTTCGCGAGACGCAATGATAGGAAAGACAAATGCCACAACGGCATTCCAAAGGTAGAAAATTTGCATTGGCATTCGTTATTGAAATAAATGGCTTTCTTATGACAATGGAACTGGTAATATTGAAATGGCTTTCTTATGACAATGGAACTGGTATTCAAAGATCCACGTGGATAAAAAAAAAAAAATCGAGAGAATTAAGTGACTCTCCTCTAGGCATCAATATCCCTTGCTCCCCGCTTCTATGATATCAAAATGCAATAATATGTTGGCAATAGATAAGCATATTACTAAATGAGCTATGATTACATATAACGGATCACGCACTTTCAGGTGACGTTTGATGATCTAAATGAGATCACTAAGATGATCTTAGATCGTTAATGATCCTCATTTTAGAATAATTTGATTTCTGATGATCTAAGATCATCGTGCTTGGTATGTTGTATTTCAATGATTAAAGATTTCAGGATATCCACAAACAATCTACTTATTTGGCATTTTATGGAAATATAAGATCGTTGACTATATAACACCAAAACTACACTTAATATATTCCATTCTTCTCTTTTGGCGATAATGGCCAGCTAGATGTTTTGTCCCTTAGAGTTCTCTTTCATTGTCTCAGTGAATTCAAGAAAGGTTTCTCTTCCCTCATTCTTAAAAAAAAATAAAATAAAATACTAGTAGTTGCACACCATTCAACCACTAAGCAATCTAATCGAGCTGTTGTAATTCCTAATAGAAAAACTAAGGATGACAAGTGGTTAAACTATATCTTCTCAGTCAAGGTGTACAAATGTTGAGGTTTGATCACCTTATTGAAAGAGGTTTCAAGACCATTTAGATGGATTATAACACGGTTTGATCTAAGATTGTTCACCAATTCTACTATATTTTTTCCGTAGAATCATTCCCACATATTACACAAAGTGTTAGGAAATCTTATGAAACTTATCCTTTTTATCTCCTTTTTTGAAATAGTTGGAGGAGGATCTAGGTCCTCTCACTAGAATTTATTAATAAGTTTGAGTTTACAACTTCAGCTACAATATCATGCACATGACAATTGTTACAAGAATATAGAGGTTTACCGAAACAAAAGAGCCTCTTTGTATCGAAATGATGGCCGATATCGGAGAGTTTTCTTGAGAAAAACCCTAGCATTCCTCTCTCTCTAGATTTGCAAGCATGCAAAAACTAGCTTGTCCCAAGTCTTCGTGAGCATGTGTTTCGCTAGCCGGCTTCTCCATAGGGTCCATAACAACATCAATATGGATGGTTTGTGCGATCTTTTCAACTTCACAAGGTAAAATCCCTCAATTTGGGTTATTTAACAATTTATTAAGGCTCGAGTTCCATGCGGTTCTCTTAAATTCATATTTGTTGATGATTTACCTTCATATCCATTAGGCTTTTAGCATGTTTTTCGCTTGAGGGAAAATTGAATCCAATTCTTTTTCCAAATGCATTTCAACTAGAGTAAATCCACAATGTACATACAGAGCTGTCACGTATCAATTAGATGCATGTAGACAGATGAAGTCATGGAGGGGATCAGAAAGTATTAATGTGGCCAAATGGGTCATTCTGATCGGGACTAAAAGTGATGCTTAAAAGTGAGCTGATTGGTTAACCCAAAAATTGAAAACCATCAAATTTGAATGAAACCATGCAAGGAAGATGTATTTGATTAGAACTGTCCATACATAGATCAAAAATAAGAAAAAAAAAAAAGCCTTTAACCCAAGTCACCAAATCAGGTTAGATTTATTTTCTGACCCAATTGGCCATGGTTCAAAACAAATTCCACTTAAAAAACGGTCACATCGTTTCACTACAAAACGATAAGAAATATAGA
Organism: Phoenix roebelenii; assembly: GCA_025769935.1. Lineage (NCBI taxonomy): Eukaryota > Viridiplantae > Streptophyta > Magnoliopsida > Arecales > Arecaceae > Phoenix > Phoenix roebelenii. Next base: position 43,325 of record JAOXJJ010057155.1, on the reverse strand, counting down.
AGAGGGAGGGGGGAAAATTTCATTATTTGCAATTTTGTGCTAGTGCACTTGATTGATGAGTTCACTGAACCTCAACTCCTGCTTCTATCATATGTCTTAACTAATCAGTTTGGGTATAGACTAACTATGAATCTAACCCGGCCAACTTGCATTGAGAAAATGACAGATGCATGAATTTATTCCCGGTGTCAAAAACTAAAAAGATGACCATACTACATTATTGTCTCCCCTGCAAAATTAAATCCACATCCATCCCGAAACTTCTCTCGATTTTTCTGCCAAGAAAATCCATCCATAAATTTTACTTCCAAAAAGTCCCCAACTATAGGAGAAACTATATCCTACATTGCATACACCATATGGTCGTGCACATAGCGAATCACGTCTGCCCATTTCTATGAGCCTCATTCATCAAGTATTCATCTCGATGCACTGCTACAAAAACAAGCGGCTATAATTATCTGTGTGCACGGCTATATAGTACATGTAGTGTAGGGTATAATTTTTCCAACTGTAGTGAACCAGATCTCATCTATCATTTTAAACTCCTCGATAATAGGTGGGGAACACAACTCGATGCACAATGTTCTGGACCACTATATTGCTGTAAGTTCGCCCTTTTAGTATGATCACTAAATTTGTCTAAGTTTCTCGTTATGGCCAACATCTTTTTTAGTAAAAGTTACAATGTCAACATCTGATTGCTTTCATTGACGGGTTTATCCATGTTACTCTCACACCTTTTCTAATCTAGTCGGGACTTGGAATTCTTTTTCTTCACGCAAATCTATCATTGAATCATGCAATGGTCACTGCAAGATCTATGCCCACGGATGAATGAAAAAATTCGGAGTGCTTTAAGATCCAACGATCGATATTGCGAAAGAAGATCAATCGAGCAAAAGATGGAAACGAAGCCCCTCTAATACTCCATTTCAACAGTGTTACAGTCATTATATATCAAGATAAGATTGAATAATAATAAAAAAAAAACTTTCATTTCTCATTCCATTTTAAAAGAAGTTGTTGGAGCCTGTATTTTCTTTTGTAGAACACACAAGAAAACTTGCAGATGTGTATCTATACATTTCTCCACCTACAAGTATGGACTATTTGTTTGGTGCTGGATCCACCTAAATATCTGCCAACTACGGCCTAAGTTGAGGAGGTATAGCTCATTCTCAAAGTGCCGAACCTGTCCCTATAAGATGACTTCACTCGACCTAAACCCGTTCAGGCAAGGTTTCGGTTATGTTCTCAATCTGGATTTCAAATGGGATAGATTCAAGAGATTTGTCTTGCCTTCTGCAGTTAGTTCATTGCTACTCTTCGAAAAATGTTTCACAAGATATCTCTGATACTTATAGTAAATTAAGAACCTGTCCCTATAAGATGACTTCATTACTCTCTTTAAATGGGATAGATTCAAGAGATTTGTCTTGCCTTCTGCAGTTAGTTCATTGCTACTCTTCGAAAAATGTTTCACAAGATATCTCTGATACTTATAGTAAATTAAGAACCTGTCCCTATAAGATGACTTCATTACTCTCTTTGCGGTGTATGTTTCAAGCTCGTCAAGCCACAGGGCAATCCTCACTTTGTGGAAGGGCAGTTTGGGTTAGGAATGGGTTAAAATCTTGCAAATTGGACCATTCTAACTTGACTCAACTTGATCAATTTGCCATCTCCACTTCAAGCCACAAGTAGTTGACAAATAAGGATATAAACGTTCTTCTCTTGCCCGGGTTTTGTCTTGGTGTGTTTTTGGTACACGTTGCATCCATTTAACACCTCAACCACAGTGGTAAGGTTCAGCAACTGGAAAAGTCCAATACAGTAAGATTCCCCAATCACCACCCTGTTAGTTGCCAATTTGCCATTAAGTTTGTTGTCGAACGTTCGTACACGCATTGTATGATTAACCCATTAAAGCAAAAAAAAAAATTGTTATCGAACCGTACCAAATTCTTCCTCAACTGTTAGGGTTTCCATCTAGAACTAGGAGACGGTGCTATAAGTCGGAGACTAACCAAACCATAGAAAACTTAAAGAAAAAAAAAAAGAAGAAAAACCCGTGGTTGGAATGTTGCTACGTGTTAGGAATGGTGGAGCCATCGTTGGTATGCGAGGAGTTGATGCAAGCGATGTAACCTTGGAGTCTTGGAGATGACAAATCTAAGCATCAAATCTGGAAATCTCAAATTGCTAAACTAAGAGATGTGACCTTGGAGCAAAGCATTGTTCGCCATATAAATTCTACTTCTCTTTCTTTTTATTATTTCTTTCCCACTTATCCTTATTCAACGGCCTTTTGGGAAGTTTATCATCGTCATGTGGCCGGATATATATATATATATATATATATATGAAAAAAAAGGATCCTGGGTTTTTGGCAACAGAATATTGTGAGTTATCCAAAAAGTTAGATAAGAGTACTGCAAGAGTTTGGCCTTTTTCTTTCGTTTGTCTCGGTGCTTTCCATGTTGGTATGTGCTACGTTTCGGACTTGGTGGGCCTTCACCCTTCAGCTTCTACGGTCATCAGACTTTGCTTAGCTGACAAGATGGGCGCTCTGTTCGGATTTCCTTCGCAAATCCATTTGGACAGCATGCTCTCATAGCTTGAAAAATTAAACTTCTTTAAATGAAGACTTGGAAATGAAATGAAATCATGACCAGGCTAAGACTTCTAAATCTCGCCATCCTACATCACATCGCAATAATTTTAGCAATGGAGACTTCTAAATCTCGCCATCCTACATCACATCGCAATAATTTTAGCAATGGACTCTACCCAACCCAACTTGATTTTCTATTGAATTAGGTCTGGCTCCAGCATTAAGGTCCGAACAAGGAACCGAGTTGGGTCTATGTCACTCATGACCCGGTCCTACCCGACTTATTTGCACCTTTAGGTATGGGTGAAGGTGATCAGATGATCACATTTGATTGCACCATGATAATTCTACATAACAGTGATCCTATCATCTCACTCCTCAAATCACTGTCTAATCTAATGATAGAATATTTATCCTTGAGATTATGTATCCAAGATCACCCCACCACAGTAATCTTGGGCTAAAATTTGAGAATAAAAATACTCCTCGATCTAACAAAAAATATTCGTATATCAATATATTATTAATATATTATATCAATATATTATATCAATATATTATATTGTATTATATTGTATCGATATTATCTATTATATTTACGATATATCATATTATAATATATCATTAATCATATTATTATTCAATGATAATTTTAAATCATAGTTGAAATAATTATTGTACTTTGTATTTATATAATAAATTATTTAGTATATTACCTCTAATTATCTTATTTTCCTAATCAAAATAAATATTAGTATTAAAAAATATTTTTCAGTATAAATAAAAATATTAATTATATAATAATAATTAATATATCTTTATAAATTAACAATTTATGGAACTAATAAATATATTTTTTGGAATATATTAATATTTAATATATTAATAGATATACTAATATTTTATGGAATATATTAGGGATAATTTTGGTATTATATGGTTAGTGAACTTGGATTTTTATGGAATACTAAATAGGTTACTTGTGGATATTCGAAAATATTTATCTCTAGAACATAGCATAACAATAAGTGGTGTCCTGGACCATCGAAATCAAATTATTGTAGAATAAAGATCACCGGTGATTTAAAATTACCTTAGTGACCCTTGGGTCACCAAACGCCACCTATAAAATTATCAATATCACTAAAATTAAAATAAAAAATAATAATGGTTAAACAAACTTTGATCTAGTTGGTGCAATTAGTTTAAGGGAAATTTTTCTCTTTTTTTTATCAGGATGGTTGTTTTATATGGTCCTGAAATAAATGCATCCATCAAAATATTCAGGAGATGTCTAGGAATAGCAGATGAAGTCTCTCATTATTGAACAACACCATTGTGATTGAATACATGAGTAGCAATCCAGTCAGCAACAAGACTCATGTGATGGATTATACTTTAATAAAAATAGAAATCATATATCATATCTTGAGCCATAGAGTCCATAATAGCTTGCAGCACTTCAAGATCCATGCAAGAAGAGAATCCACCCACTCTAAGATCCACGCAAGAAGAGAAAGATTGGCAGAGGTCTTTCTAGAGGGGGAGTTTTGTATACGTGTGTTTGGAGAAGGGGTCCCCACAGGCTATTTATAAACTTTCTTGAGAGACCAGCTACCACGGATGGTTACACCCCTGAAAAGTCACCCCCATCAAGGTGACTCTTCACCCTTGCAAAATATCCTTATTACCCTCAAGATAATCAGAATTTTCAAAATTCAAAAGACTTGTTGATGTAGATTTTAATTAAACGGGATTCAACATTCTCCCACTTGGACCATATTGACGCCAGTTGTTAATGTGGGCCACAACTTGACAGGATCCTAATATTCTTCCACTTGGACCATATTGACAAGTGAAATATCCTTAGCACTTAAATTTTATAAATCCTTATATGCATATTCTTTCTATTCTGATGTCAATTTGGGCAAACTTTATGTTTGACTATTTTGAGAATAATAATACGAACCATGACAGAAATAACACCTACTTGATTGGCGTATAACCTTCCATGATCACTATATTACTAAACCTGCATAGCCAAACTCTTATGAATGAACTTCTCATGAAATCCATTCTTTGGTCAACAATTTCTGCTACCATAGTATGCATATACTATATGAATTCATTAAAGCAGAAAATACAACAAATGTGATTTACAACCATCCGAAATGTGCACAATAGTGTATCCATTAATTTATACAGAAAGACTCATTTGACCGACATGCTCCTTATGCAATCCTCGGGCTATTGCTTTGGTCAAAGGATCTGCCAACATAAGCACAACATTGATGTATTGAATTAAAACTTTATGGTCATCATATTTTCTCTTTATAACAAGATATTTCATCTCCATGTGCTTATTTCTATTGGATATGTTGGTATTTTTTATTGAGAAAACTATGGCTAAATAATCATAAAATAACTTTATGGGTCTTGAAATAGTGTTTACGACTTGTAGGCCCGTGATAAAGTTTCTCAACCAAATAGTCTGTGTAACTGCATCATAGCATGCTAATAACTCAACCTCCATTGTTGAAGCAATTGTCATCTTTTGCTTTGTATTCTTTCACGAGACTAAACCACTAGCTAGTAGAAAGATATAACATGATGTCGACTTTCTACTATCTAGATATCCCACAAAGTCTGAGTCTGAGTATTCAACTATCTCCAAGAAATCAGATTTGTTGTATATAAGCATATAATCTTGAGTCCTCTAAAAGTATCTCCACACTTTCTTAGCAGCTCTCCAATGTTCCATGCCTGGATTAGCTTGAAATCTCTTTAGTAATCCCACAACATATGCTATATCAGGTTTGGTACAGACTTGAGCATACATTAAAGTCTCAATTAGTGAAGCATATGGAAATGCTTTCATATGCTCCCTTGCAATTTCATTTCTCGGAGATTGTGATTTACTTAACCTTTCGCCTTTAGCAATAGGTACTAGACTTGGTTTGAAATTTTTCATACCAAATCTCTCCATCATTTTCTTAATGTAGGTTTTTTGAGATAGATAAACTTTTTCTTTAGATTTATCTCTATGAACCTCAATGCGGATGACATATGAGGCTTCACCCATATTCTTCTTTTCAAAATTGCTAGAGAGAAATTGCTTAGTCTCCCTAAGCAATGCCAAATCACTACTAGCAAGCAAAATATCATCTACATATAAGACTATAAAAATAAATCGACTTCTACTGATTTTAAGATATATACATCTATCAACAATATTTTCTACAAAGCCAAACGTAGAAATGACATTATTGCACTTAAGAAACCATATGAATATGTTCTTCTGAAACAAAACCTTCAGGTTGTTTCATATAAACTTCTCCCCTAAATTACTATTAAGAAAAGCAGTTTTCATATCCATTTGGTGCAGCTCTAAATCAAAATAAGCCACCAAAGCCATAATTATCCTTAAAGAGTCCTTTAAAACCGAAGAAAAGATCTCATGATAATCAATACCCTACTTTTGAGTAAATTCTTTGGCAATAAGTCTGGCCTTATGTCACTCTACCTTGCCCTTGGAGTTTTATTTGGTTTTAAAAACCCATTTGTAGTGTACTGCAGTAACCCCAGAAGGTAGTTCAACTAGATTTTAAATATTATTTTTAGCCATAGAATCTATCTCATCTTTCATAGCATCTGGCCATTTAGAGGAATTAACTGAATTTATGGCTTGTGAGAAATTTATTGGATCATCGATATTTCCGACGTCATAATCGCATTCTTAAAGGTATACTATATAATTTGGTGGAATTGGAGATCTCCTTATCTTTCATGACCTTTTTAAAGTTGCTTCTTGATCCACCGGTTCTAAAGTTGAAGCAACATTCTTAGTGATAACCGGCACAGATTCAAATAGAAAATTAATAGTAGACTCATCCTCCTCTAAATCATTATTCATGATAGGTGGAGGAATCATTGGCTGCTTATTTGAATCTTGCACACCATACAAAGTTCACTTTTTCTCAAAATTAATTTCTTGAGATTTTATACTCCCACTGATTTGGTCACTTTTAAGAAATTTAGCATTCCTTGTCTCCACAATCTGCAAAGTATGATTAGGACAATAAAATCTGTATTTCTTGGACTTTTCTGGATAACCAATAAAATAACCAGTAATGGTTCTAAAGTTCAATCTTTTCTCTTGTGGGTTGTACATCCTAGCCTTAGCTTGACACTCCCAAATGTATAAATGTCTTAAACTAAGTTTCTTACTTGTCCAAACTTCATAGGATATTTTTGGGACAACTTTAGCTGGAACCTTGTTTAGAATATATGCAGCGATTTTTAAGACATCACCCCACAGAAAAATTAGGAAAGTTGAGTAACTAATCATACTCCTTACCATCTCCATTAATATTCAGTTTCTTTTTTCTGCAACTCTATTTTGATTAGGAGTACTAAGCATAGTGTATTGTGCAACTATACCTTGCTATGGAAGAAATCGAGCAAATGGACCTAAATGTTATCTAGTTTTAGTATACCTAGCATAGTATTCACCACCTCTATCTAATTTCACAACTTTAATTTTTTTACCAAGTTGCAACTTTACCATTGTTTTGAAAAGCTTAAAGATATTTAATACATCAGCCTTGTCATACAATAAGTAGAGATACCCATATCATGAGTAATCATCAATAAAGGTGATAAAATACTTATGACCGGTAAAACATGGGGTCGAAAAAGGCCCACATATATGTATGTATGAGATCCAATAAACTTGTGCTTCTTATGACACCTTTCTTAAACTTGTTAGTCTTTTTTTCCTTAATGCAGTGTAAACAAGTTTCAAAATTACCATAGTCAAGAGTTGGTAAAATTCCATCTCTTACTAATCTCTTGATTCTTTTTATGAAGATATGCCCTAATCTTCGGTGCCATAACATAAAAATTTTTCGTTTACCATGCTACGCTTTAATCCACAATGTTCTTTATTTTAAAAGGGATAATGCAAAAGATGTATCAAGGTCAAATTTGAATAAACCATCCTCTAATGAGCAATTACCAACGACAATATTATTCAAGCAAAGGTTTACAAATGATGGTCCAAATGAAATATTGTACCCAAAGGAAACAAGTTCGGAAACATATATCAAGTTTCTAGAAAATCTAGGTACATAAAAGGTATTTTCTAGGAATAAACTATGGCCAGTCTTTAAAGTCAATTTGAATATTCCAACAGCTTTCAGATGTGAACACATCTTATTTTCCATAATGATGCTCCATTCACTTTCTATTGGAATTCTTTTGTTCAACAATCCCTGCAAAGTTTTATTTATATGGATAGTAGCACTAGAGTTAATCCACCATGTGTTATAAGGTACATCAACAAAATTTGATTCATAACATACTAAGAAAAAAAAATACCTTTCTTCTCGAGCCATTTCTTGTACTTGGTGTAGTCCTTTTTCAAATGTCCAAGTTTTCTACAGAAGAAGCACTTTATTTGCCTTTTGTCAATCACTCTAGATGACACCTTCATTTTCTTCTTCTTTACAGGAATATGATGACTGCTACGACTGGCTTCCTTATGTTCTTTTCCCTTATGAGAGGTGAGATGAACGCTTTCTTGCCTCTGTTGCTTTAATCTCTATTCCTTATCAACACACATGGCTAGAAGTTGATTCATAGTCCACTTTTCTATATATGTGTTGTATGAGATCTTACATAGTGCATATTCCATAGGCAGAGAATTAAGAACAAAGTATACAAGAAAAGTCTTTGACATGTCTACTTCCAATGATTTTAACTGGGCAGCGATGTCACGTAATTTCATAATGTACTTGCGTATACCACCATTATCATTATACTTTAAGGAAGCATACCTTGAAATTAAGGTGCTGGCAAGGGCTTTCTTTGAACTCACAAATTGCTCCTTCACTGCTGTTAAGAATTCTTTTTGCAGTTTTGCAATCAGGAATTGAGCCCCTTATTTTTCCAGAGATATGATTTTGTATGAGCAAAAGACTTAAACGGTTTGACCGCTCCGACCTCTCATACAACTTTTCTCCTCCGGCGTAGCTCTTCCATGGGGATCGGTGGCATGTTCTCATGAAGTGCGAGATCAATATCCATGCATCCTAAAATAAATGTCAGTCTTTTTTTTTCCATTCCAAGAAATTTGAACCATTAAGTATTGGGATGCATAATATGGATTGAGAGAAAACTGTCAGAAATAAAGCTGCAAAATATAGGCTTACCATCAATATACATGCTACAATCACACTAAAACCGTATCTAAATTACTAACTCATATTAGCAATTTAGTGAGTAAATCAAAATTAACTTTACATGATTTACCTCTTTATGATAAAACTAATGCATTAAGTATGATAAGTAATGAAGAATTTAAGGCCTTTGGGCAACAAGATTTCAACTTAAATATCATACTAATAACATTATTTCATTCTGTCATTAACCTTGTATAATGACTTCCCTTTGGGGTCGGGTCATTATGTATGATGTAAGTGTTCAATTTTATGAAATGGTGACAAAAGACTTTTTATTGACTAAATTAAAGCATTTAAAAATTTGTGGGATGCTTTGGCTCGTCACCACAAATATGCAAAAAATTAATCATCTTTATGTCTTTTCCTACATAAGATGCTTTGGCTTGTCTTATGCATGTATCACCCTTGATTATGAAAATATGAACAATTTAAATAATCATGATTCATCATAAGAAAGCATCTATGATTACTTATGCAATAGAATTCATTACATGGAGCAATACATAATTATCAGAGTATTGTTCTGTAATAAAAGTTGAGTAAAGAGACCAAATAAATATATTTAAGGACTTTTATGTAATAAAACTTTCTTATGTAGATCACATATAAATTTTGGAAAACTCTTTTGTGAAATAATATACTGTTAGGGGGTTAACTGTAAACACGCACACAGTACTGCATTGGATGATAAAGTATGAATATGAGAAGAGTGGGACGGGAATTAAATGTTTTTTTTTATTTTTTTATTTGTTAGGGCCTCACTGCCCAAAAATGCACATTGTGTGCACGAGCAAACCGTTGTCTCCCGCCTCCTGTAGGCATCCAGCTAGGGTCTGCGGAATCCAGCCCGATTGCCCATAGCAACGGGTGCGTCACCGGCATTCATGCCTCCACGCCGCTGCCTCCGATTGGATCGCAGCCCGACAACGATCATGCCACTAGAAAGGGCCAAAGCGCCTTTTTTTTGTTTTGTGAAATAGGGTGGGGAAAGAGGGTATGGCGTGGCTGTCCGATCATTGCCGGCAGTCCCACTGGATCCAGCATCACCGAGAGGCGGTGATCCGGATGCTGGCATCGGCCGGCCAGGGCGACGGTTGGCGGCGGCCTTGGCGCTCCCCTAACCTTTTGCCCTCCCCTCTCTCTCTGTGTAGCCCTCCTTTGTACAGGTGACAAAATAACCCATTCCCCTAAAGCAGGAGGCCGATGGCAGCGGGCCACATGCCCCTTCCATTCTCCTAAACCCATATTCTCAAGGGAGTGCCATGGCTTCAGCCTAGGATCCCGAAGGGAGAGGGAGGCTGGTTCTCTTGGTTTCAAGTTGGGCAGTGGGCTTGAGCAAAGGGATAGGTTGTCACGGGTCTTGGTCTAACCAACGGCCCTGACAATAGTGTTCCCACTTTTCTTCTCTATTCTCAATGAGGGCGTAGTGGGTGAAGAGTTTAGTCCCACACCGAAGGGAGAGGGAGGCTGGTTCTCCTGGTTTCAAGTTGGGCAGTGGGCTTGAGCGAAAGGATGGGTTGTCACGGGTCTTGGTGTAACCAACGGCCCTGACAATAGTGTTCCCACTTTTCTTGTCTATTCTCAATGAGGGCGTAGTGGGTGAAGAGTTTAGTCCCACACCGAAGGGAGAGGGAGGCTAGTTCTCCTGGTTTCAAGTTGGGCAGTGGGCTTGAGCGAAGGGATGGGTTGTCACGGGTCTTGGTGTAACCAACGACCCTGACAACAACGTTCCCACTTTTCTCCTCTATTCTCAATGAGGGCGTAGTGGGTAAAGAGTTTAGTCCCACACCGAAGGGAGAGGGAGGCTAGTTCTTCTGGTTTCAAGTTGGGCAGTGGGCTTGAGCGAAGGGATGGGTTGTCACGGGTCTTGGTGTAACCAACGGCCCTGACAACAACGTTCCCACTTTTCTCCTCTATTCTCAATGAGGACGTAGTGGGTGAAGAGTTTAGTCCCACATTGCTTAACCAAAGTTATATTCTTGTTTAAATAACATGGGTTCTCCATCCATTGTGTCTTCCATATGAAACGAGTTTGATTTATTTTAGGATCTGGAATCTAATCGATTTTAATAAAAATAGAAATCATACCTTGATCATTAACTAGCTTGCTGCACTTCAAGATCCGTCCAAAAAGAGAATCCTACCACTCGAACATCCGCGCAACAAGAGACGGATTGGCATGCTGGGGTGGTTACACCCGTAAAAAAATCACCCCATCAAGGAGACTTTTAACCATTGCAAAATATCCTTAATGGCCTCAAGATAATCAGAATTTGTCAATGTGGGTTTTGTTTTAACTAAATGGATCCAACATCATAGGCTAAGGAACAAAGTGATATCGACCTCCGTCTGATCCACCGGCCAATTAGCTCATGAAATAACAATTTTAGAATTCCCTTCTAAGATCATATTACCAGTCTTCTATACAGTTGTGGGCGCAAAGATAAACCGGCCATGAACCAACTGTCGTTTAGGATGTTTCGAATTTATTTCAGCCATAAGCCAACTACCTTTCGGGCCGTACATATATATAAAAAGACGAACATAACTGTCGACTGGGTTGTCATTTATACTGCGCATAACTTCGAAGAGGTCCTCTGGCCACACCAGAAGATTGTTCCACTATTATTTTGTTATTTTCTTTTTTTTTGTTTCTAACTTAAACGGCTGTCTTACCCAATAAAAAAAAAAAAAAAAAACATTATCACATATCGCCCCTTATATTAAAATATCACTAGATATAGAACCGACAAAGCATCTGATTTATGTGATTTATTAGAGATAGCCTCTAGCGAAGCTAATATATTAGGCAGATCAATGATTCGGCGAGATGACGAGACCCGGAGATCGGTCGCTTCTCTCGCGATAGCCTATCTACGACGATCTCTCTGCTCGCGGCCGCCATGAGTTCGAAGGACAAGAAACCGGCCAAACCCTCGAGCAACGGCCCCAACATCCGTACCCTCGCCGATGTCAACCGCCCTTCCGGCCTCTCCAGCGACAGCGACTCCGACGGACCCCAAGAGTACTACACCGGCGGTGAGAAGAGGTCCTCTCCCCTTCTCCATCGTTCTTTCTATTACTTGCGATATACTTGGTTCTTGGTTCCCCGCCTCCGATCGTTCTTTATTCCTAAACTTTACCATCTATTGCTGTTTTTTCTTTTCTTTTTTTAAATTCAAATTGATTGTGATTGCTGTTTTGGAGTTGAGCATGGATTGCTGCACTGTCTAGTGCTTCTTTTCTGATTCAAGAATCGGTAGTGCTTGGTTTGGGTCAAGATTAATGTTTCTCTGCCTAACTTATAGTAACTTCTCTAATCTGTTCTGAAATTTTGGAAATTTAGTATTAATGGGGAACCAATATCCTACTATCATGCAGAAATGATGGGAAAACCGTTATCCTGCAGTTTTTATTCGTCTTATCTTGTTTATTCACTCCACACAAGTAGTTTATTCACATTAGGTAGGGTTTTGCCCTTAACAAGTTACTATTTTGCATTCAAATATGCCATCTTTGTAGTCTATCCAAGCTAGTTCATGAAATCTTGCTCGTTGAGGCTGGATGACTAAACTCATCCCCCAACCCTGCAAAAGAATAAGAAAAGAAAGAAAAAGAAAATCCTTAAAAAATTGTCAAGAAAGATTGTTTCTAGACAGAATTAGTGTTAACCTTGAAAGTATGCATGTTCGTGGAAGCACAGCCTTCGAATGAAATCATAAAGAGACTATCTCGGACAAGGAAGAATCCATTAGCTATGAGGGCTGTACATGTAGTTCTGTGGCTATCATTAAAATCAATCTAGCATGTATTGCTCATTTAAGTGCAATTTTTCTTCCTTTTGTCGGATTCTAGGCCATTTTCTAGACCTGTCTCCTCACTGTACTTGTTCTTCTTTTTTCCCCTCCATATTTTGGCGCATCACGTTGTGATGCTACCTAAACAGTCAATACAGCAAATAATCTTTCATTAAAAAAGTAGCAAGTGAACAACCCTCCTGCTTCTTGCTTCTTCTTTTTGTTTATTTTTCACATACCCCCCTCAGAGAGACAGAGACAGACAGAGAGAGAGAGAGAATGTAGTACAATATTACAAAGTTTCATTTTGCATTTCCATGAACAGATTTGAAGTTATATTTCTTCTAATGACCGAGAAGAGATCAGTGTCATTCTTGAGTACAAGATTGAAAAATCTTCTATTGGGTTTATATCAGTTCATAGTTTGGATGGCATATGAATCATACCTTACCATATTGACACTTAACATGCACTGGTTTAGAATGGTACTAATGTGACTAAATGACACACACTTGGCATGCTAATAAATTTTGGGGGACCCTTATAAAGATGTATGTATGATAAATAGGTAAGTTAATCTGGATTACAACAGATCAAAGCATTAGTTTTTGAAGTGTCATTTTCTCTTCTATTCTCCATGTAGAAGTATCTGAGATTAGCATTATCATTATTTTTTTTTCCTTTCTTCATTCTATCTCTTTTTCTGTGTTTCTTATTTGTTCTTTTCTTTCAGATTAATTATTAATAAGGTAGACAAAGTTTGAATGGAGTTGAAGGTAACTTTAGCTTGACTCCTGTATGTCATTAACATGGATCTAGTTGCTGGCATGTTGGCTGTCATGGGCCTGCATGTCCCAGTCCATGCTGACATACCATGCCATCCAAGGTGCATGCCAGCCTTTGCTGCGGCACATGGTGTGCTAACCAGGACCAGCATGGGCCTGTTCAGTGGCTTCTGAAACCATGGTTTTTGAAATGGCTAATCTTTTCTTCATGAGTTAACGTAACTGTTTCCTTATTAAGTTGTTTTATAGACCTCTAGATGTTTAGTTTTCAGTTTAACTGAACCCTCAATCCCTCATATTATAGTGCATAAGCACGTAATGTTTAAATCTTTTTTTTTGTTTTGTTTGTACTGCAATTGCTCAAAATTTTATACAATTCTTGTTTTAATAGTGTGTGTTTCTTGTGCAGTGGAATGCTTGTTCAAGATCCTTCTAAAGGAAACTATGATGTGGATTCAATTTTTGAGCAAGCAAGACAGATGGGAGCCATGCAGGGACCATTGGAGCATCCATCTTCAAGCTCAAGCAGTTTTACTGGGACTGGTAGACTGCTCTCCGGTGAAACAGTACCTTCTGCTCCCCAGCAGCCTGCGAATGTCATGCACAACATTTACTTTTGGAGTAATGGATTCACTGTAAATGATGGTCCATTGAGGAGTTTTGATGATCCTGAGAATACATCCTTCTTGGAGGTGATATTCCTGTCTTACTTTGTTTCTGGAATGTTGTTGTACTGTTTTACGTTGTTATATGTTTGTGCCACAAAATATCTGCTTGGACATTCGTTAGCATTAATTTGCCATTTGACATGTCTAGTCTATATATAAGTTCAGTAGCTGGAGTTCTCTTTACTATTTTTAGATCGATAGTGTTTAGGGTATTCTTTACAATCATTTTAGAATAGTTCTGTTGCTGAATACTGGGGATTGATGTGGACTGTATCATATAATTGGATAGAAAATATTGAGAGAAGAGGTTCTTCCTACTTATTGCTTTGGGATGATGCAATGCAAGGATTTAAGTATTGGTGCTTACCAGTGCATAATGGTTGTGCCAATATGTACTTGTAAGGTACTGTTACCAGCACACCCCTGTGCCAGCACTATACTGAACAATGGTTTCCCCCTCTTTTTTCACTGTCCTGACACAGATGGGTAATCATAGTCACAACTTCGGCATTTGGGAACAATTCGGGAAGATCAGAAATTCATAATTGCAAATAATCCAACAAATTTGGATAAAGTTTGGGAGAAGTTTGGAATATTAAATAATAAAATCTGAACATAAATTTATATATATATAAATTGCATGAATTCATCGTTGCCAATATATTTTCATGATAAATTCATTAACTTCATATCAAGGTTTCAAATACTGCCAGAATGCGACACTATGGGATGATATTAATGGCATCATCCCATTCCGACAGATTTTCGTTACTGGTACATAGTGTGTTGGTACGAAACACCATCCCATACCGTGTGTTGGTACTCGATACCGTATTTTTCGGGCTAAAAACCAAAACAAGACTGTTAACCTATATTTGAAACCTTGCTTCATATTATATCATTTTTTTATTTTATGATATACCAACCTAATTAAGGAAAAAATCTAAAAAAAAAATTAAATTAATTGGAATTCAGATAAAATTTTATAATTTTAAGTTCAATAAAATAAAAAATAGTTTTTTAAAAAAAAATCTTTGAGCTAATTTAATGTACTAGGGACATCATAACAATGTACAACAAGGATTTTTTCTTTCTCTTGAAAAAAGAAAGTTAGAAACTTCCCTAATTAAAGAAGGAGATAGAAAGCATTAATTCCTTTATCGGTTATTTTGGAAAAACAAAAAATAGGGCATGCAAACCTCCCAGATCATAACTTGTCTCTTTTGTTTCCACAATCTTCTTTTTCCCCCTCCATTTGCTTACCTTTTTTTTTTCAATATCTCCCCTGCTTGCTTGCAGTAACCACAGCTCTTGCCTCATGATAGCCAATAAGCCTGATAGTTCGGTGCATTGCAATTTATTCACAAGAATCACAAAATTTTCAAATTATTAATGAGTAGTTTGCAAATCAGCAAATATGCTATAGCATACTTTGGTTTGGCAAGATTTTTTTTTTTAAAAAAAGTCACTGATTATTGTGACCAAGGTATGCTGAACACACCGGTACGGTACGACATATAAAATCGGTTCCGACCCAGAAGGGGTTGGAACCGATCGGGGAAGAAGAAGAATAGGAAAGAAGAGGAAGAAAGAAGAGGAAGAAGAAGAGAGAGGAGAAGAAGAAGAAGAAGAAGAAGAAGAAGAAGAAGAAGAAGAAGAGGAAGAAGAGGAAGAAGAAGAGAAAGTGGAGACTTATCGGTACCAGGCCTTGTCGGGGTGATCCTCGTTGGGGCTTGCTCGTGGGAGAAGAGCAGAGGAGAGAGCATCCTTATCGGGGTGATCCTCATCGGGGCTTGCTCGTGGGAGAAGAGCGGAGGAGAGAGCATCCTCGTTGAGGCTTTCTCGCGGAGGAGAGAGCATCCTCGTCGGGGCTTGCTCGTGGAAGAAGAGTGGAGGAGAGAGGAGGAGAGCGGAGAAGACACCAGAAGGCTCGGGAAGAACGAATCAGGCTCGCGAAGGAAACGCGCCCGCGAGGAAAACGGCACATGAAAATGAGTGTGGGTTCCGATTTTAAGTGGGGAAACCGAGGAAAACGAGGCACGCGTTTTGCCTGCGCTGGGCCGCATGCTCTCGTGCAGTGTCCCTGAACCGGGTCGTTACGATCCGGTTCGGTCCGATACGATACCGGTGCCTACCGGTATATCAGCACGGCCGGTATCGCAGACCTTGATTGTGACTATGGGCATACATGTGTTAGTATAGTATCCATGAGGTGATCTTTCCATCTTACTGAAGATTTTTCCTCGATTCTAGGGAATCTGGGCATCTTAGGAAAGAATCAGTTGAGATGCTGTCTTCTCGGGACTTGTGCATTAAGAGTCTGGTTCCTCCAGGTGTGTAGGGTTATAGTGTATTTTCTTCCTTTCTTTTCTGTTCTGCCTGGTTACCTTTCTCATTTGATTTCATATAAGATAATTGAAGGTCCGATGAATGTACACGAAAGAGTTTGCTTTATATGCAATGTGTTTGTTGGTTATGATTTACATTAAAGACTCGTTTGGTTCGCAAAAAAAAAAAGTTCCTCACTGGAATATTTTTTCTGAAAATATAATGCTTAAAATAATGGTTTTAGGATGTTTGGTTGATCATGGAAAAGTGGTGCATCGCAGAGTGGCTTATGTTTGGTTGAGCATCTACTTTACTGAAAAAATTATATAAAATATCTATTATACCCTTAATAATGAGTAAGACCTTTTCCCATGGATTTTGATGGCTTAAAGGCACTTTTGGAAAAATAGAGACCCCAATTTCTAACCAGTGAAAAATTAGTTTTCTCATGTCTCTCATGGGTATTTCTTTTTCATGACGAATCTTATTCCCATGAGAATGTTACTTTTCCATCTCTCTCTTTTGAAAACTCCAACCAAACAAGAGGTATTTTTTTGTTTTTTCGTTGACCACACTTTCCTTCCTTCTTTTCCCATGAACCAAACGAGTCCTGAGCAAATATTGATTTGATGAAATGTCAAAATGAAAACCTTGTTTAGATAGGAATATGGATGCCATAATTAAAATTTATCAATGAGTCTTTAAAACTCCACTAACTGTTAAGAAAGTTGAAATAGGTAATTACAGCTTGCAGTTTGGGGAAGAAATATTCTTAACTAGTTATGGCAAATTAGGAACCAGTTGTATTCTCAAGTATTCTAATATGTCTTATATGTATGGAAAAATATGTATGAATCCATGGGTATTTTAGGCTACAATCTTGTTCTTGTTACTTAGAAATGTCTGAATTTCAACGTTATTCTTTCATTGTCTCATTGATTGCTCATTCCTGAATGAATGACATTTATGCACTATACAATTATTTAAAGAATTGCAGATTGTGTATGATGTATGCGAGATTTATTTATGAAATGTTCATGATGTATACTTTGTGATGCCACTTCTTGTAGCTGTAGGTGGTTGTGTGATTATGCCTTTCCCATTCTTATCATTATCTTTACTACATTTCCTTTTAAGTATTAAATTTTCAGGATTTCTTCTTAAATTTGCCAAATTCTTTTGCTTTTTTCAAATTTTGAATTTCTCCCTAGCTTGACTTCATTAAATCCAATTACGTTCCTTGTATGAAGGAAAACATAGGCCAGAAATTAAGATCCGAGTAAACAGGATCTTTGTATGGTTCATATAGTTCAGATATTTAATGTCACACTATCCGATGATATTACTTCTATGTAGAGCATCAGGAAGTCTGAGTGTCCTAAAGAGCTGGAACCTGCTGATAGAAGATCTACGGTTCATGTCAATCTCATAAGGAGGGAGGAAAGCTGTCCTGTGAGCCTATGCTACCCTTTACACTTTAACATCTCCATCGTATCTTCTGCTAAAGAGTTTGACACTTTTATCGTTATTGTGCTTTCAGGAACCTGTGAAGCGCCAGACTCCATTTCAGGGTGTAGGAAGAACTTTAGGCGGTGGATCTTCATCGGATACCCCAATCTCGGAGCCTGCAACTGCTGCTGCCACCCCCAGTACTGCGGGTTCTCCATCCATTGGCCTTTCTGTTGATGATTCTTTGCCTTCTACATCCATACAGCTGAGATTGGCAGATGGTACTCGGATGGTTGCACGCTTCAACATTCACCACACTGTGGGTGATATCCGAGCATTCATTGATGCATTGAGGCCTGGATCTGCGAGAGTTTATCAGTTACAGACTGTTGATTTTCCACCCAAGCAACTGACTGATCTAACCAAGACCATCGAGCAAGCCGGCCTCGCAAATTCTGTAGTGATTCAGAAGCTCTAGGACTCCCTAGAGGAGTGTCGTGTGATTATTAGCCTTGTGCTTTGGAGTTAGGATTGTCATATGGACAAGACCTCAAAACCTTTTATATTGCCAATGACTGACCCATGAAATATTTAGTCTGATGGGCATGATAGAACATCAGCTCTCCAAGGTTGAACTTTGGAAATAAGTTTTGAGATCCTTACTGTTTGTCTCTTGCCAATGCTGGCTCTGGTTGGAGACAAATACAAAAGCACAAATCTTTAGACTGTCGGTTGTGTCTATGGTTCCTGGTTTTCTTTAATTGTTCTCCAATTTAACAGGATCCTCTCAGCTTGTTTCAGGAGAATGAGGTGGCGATTCTTCCTTCAATTTTTATCATCTCACACTTTTAATTTTTATGTGGACACCTTATCGCACGTCTCTTATGCAAATTATGCTTGGAATTGGACTGATTAGCAGACTTCTTTCTCCTTGCATCAAAGAAGTGGGGTTATGGTATTCATGCTGAAATTGAGACAACCCAGCTGGGTTTGTCTTCTTGGTAGTAATGGGAGGGGTTATAGGCGCGGTTGTGTTCCAAATGGCTCCCCTGGATTGGGGTACCTTCTTGCCAATGAGAAAGGCTAGCTGTATTCCTGGCTTTACTTGGAATGGAGTACAGGAGATCGATGCACGACGAACTCCATGGCGTGCATTTTTTCTTGCAGTCCGAAAGTTCTAGTCGTTCGATTAATTATTGGATTTGCGCTCCGTGCTGAGGCACTTAACCCTGCTGTTTGATGGAAGAATGCTTGTGGAGATTGGGCTGGTAGAACTTTGTGAAGCTTGAGACCGGTAGGGCACGGGATAGATCTGTTTCGCGACTGAAAAACTGTTGCATGGGCTGCATGTCATGGATCAGAATTTTATTTGAAACAGCACGGTTCCATGCATCCCAGTTCCAAAGCCAAATGTTTGGTCCGTGTAGTATCGACCATGAAATTATAGCGTAAGCAGTGGCAAAGCTTTGATGAAACTTCTCCTACTACGTGATACTTGGGCAATGGGTATTGACCGAAAGGCTTTCCTAGCTAAGCATATCTATAGGAAGACTAATGGGGCCGCCGATTTGGTAGCCTCTTACGCGGTTGGTCACACAAACAGTACTATGTGGATGCAGAAGAAAAAGCTGCCTAGAACTTTTCACGATGTTTTGTTTTCTAATTTTATTGGGTGCGAAATACTGTGAGGTGTCCGCTAAAGCTAAATAAAATATAAAATTAAAAAAAAAGAAAAAAAAAAAACTATGATGAAACTAGACTGCTAACCTTCCATACCTACTGCGTTATCTGGTGCAATTATATCTCGTCATATAGCGTCTCAAGTTCATATGAAATTTAAAGGGCTACTTTGAAAATTTTTAAGGATAGGAAGATGCATATGAGAATCATCCAAACTTAGGGGGCTTAAATTATAATTCCCAAACGTGGGGCTAGCATAAGCAGGCCAATGGAGGCAACCAGAAAAGTCACCGACCAACGACCTGTGTCAACTATTATATTAGATTAGACGTAAAGTGGTCGGTGGTCGCCATGGTTTTCTCAGAAGGAAAAACATTGACATTAGCATTTCATATCATTTCACTGACTTAGTATGATGGGACCATTTAGCTATCCAAAAAACACGTCGGACGTCATGCTTGAGATGCACGAGAAATTTAGCGAAGCAGTCGTCTACAGAGCATTTGGTGCATGTTTTGTGCATTCCACGAACTTGTTTGATTATCAAATCAAATTGCTCAAATGTTACCAAGGTAGATAAATGATCCAGATATTACTCCACATTGTATTCAATGTGATCACTGGTGTAAAAATATGGGTAATATTTTCTACAATATCTTTGATCTTTTTTCTTTTTTTTTTCAATTACAAAAGATTTTTTTTCCTCTATCTACGCATGGAATACTTATTTCAGACTTCAATCAAATGGACAAAGAGCTACTAATTAAAATCCCTACAAGTTCTCTGTCCAAAAACAACTAACTTAAAGACTAGGAATCTGTCCTTTCTTCTTCTCTCTACTTTTTTTTCCCCTTTTCTTGATAAATTGGATAGATTTGATCATCACTTTCCAACAAAATTAAGAAAAAAAACCTTGTGTGCTCATGAAAAAGATTAAGGCGACAAATGCATATAACTCTTTAAATAATAGGAATCCCAACTAAAGAGGGGATTCGGAAATTACAAGAGTTTAATTGAGGTTCTCAAGGATATTATGCAGCCACCACAACATCTTTTATCTCGTGGATGATATCAAGGACTTAATTGAGAAAAAGATCTTTCTTGTTGATGTATTCACATACCAAAATACTTCAACAAGTTTGTTCTAAATATGAAAAGGAGACCGGACAAGAAGATTTTCTTAGAACTTACAAAATATACTAAACAATATTAAATATGCATTTCAGTCGATTAGGTTGAGTTCTTTATTTTTTTATAAATCGGATATATCATACGATGTGTGTAAAGATATATTCATGTGAATCAAAAAATAGAATATTCTAGAGTTCTATAATATAATTCTACCATTAGCTTCTATGTAGATATGTATCCCCTCGAAAGTAATCAGGATGCACATCATTCGTCAGCAATCTTGTCTAAGAGAATAAGGTCTGATTTCAATTGATAACTACTAAGTTGAGTGCCTCACAACCATAACCTTTTTTTTTTTTTTATAGAGCAAAGCCTCACCATCCTATTATAATCAGAATTTAAAAAAAAGAGTAATACTGAATAGATCATGTCATGATGATGTGTGATTAGTTGTGGCCAATATGAAACCAGTAGGATTCATAAGAATAATATTCAGATACCTGGACCAAGCTGATATCATGTAAATAAAAAATTATATTCTATATCAACCGTAAGCTATCATGTTGCAGTCTCTATCTATCAAGCTTTTTTTCAGCTCCAAAAAAATAACTCCAAACGAGAGTTAATCCGGACGCGTCGGTGTTATACCGATACCGTGAATTCATCGCGTCATCCGATCTGCCTTCCTGCCGTTCCGTCCGCCAAACCACGACGAAGCGAAGCCGGGCGTCCATGGTTTTTCGACTGCTAGGATGCTCGTGGATACGTGCCCACGCTCGCCTTCGGCCACGTCTTGCAAACACCTCTATCCTCGAGCCACGTACACCCAAAGCCCCTCTCTCTCTCTCTCTCTCTCTCTCTCTCTCTCTCTCTCTCTCTCTCCCAATCCTTTTCCTTCTCTCTAATACGCAATCCAAAGGAAGAACCGTGCGTTGTGCATCGACAAACAGAGCCACCCATCAAGATGGACAAGCTTGTCCTCCATGGCCGGAGCTCCTCCATGCTGAAGACATCCATTGCGCTGCCTTCGCTTGGAAACACCCTCAGAAACAGCGTATGTTTATTACTCTCTCTTGTCTAATAATATTATACACTCCGGTTGGCAATACTCGGTTAGATATTTGCCTACCAGGTGAGGTCTTAGCATGGACAAGTCTCTGTGCCATTCAGATCTGAAGATCCTCCATTTTTCTTGCACTTTGAATGCTCATTCTAAATCTAGATCTCCATTTTGTTGTAGAACAATTCTATATTAAATGATTAGAAGCTGGCTTCTTCTTCGGTTGATTAGTTTTTTATGATTCCTCTACACAGTTCTCTCTCTTCATCTGTCTTCTCTGTTTTTCTAGTACAAAGACAGTTCTACATTCCATGAAAAATGAAGCTGACATACAAAGATGGTTAAAAAATAATGTAATATTACCAATCCCCCTCTTTTTACGAATGTTTTGCTTCAGAATTTTAGTATGGAAAGGATCAGAAAATCTTAATTTTGCCGGTGAACCGTATTGCCCATTGTTGCACCATGTTTTAGTCTCATAGTAATGATCTGGATAAGAGCATAATTCTCTCTTTCACTAATTTTGTTTTCATGTTCCCCAATATATTCAGTACTCGACTGACGATAAGGAGGAATCCTCACAAGGAATTGGGCACAAGGCGAGATCAACAGCAGAAGAGTTTTGCCGGCAAGCGAAAGAAAAGACTGAAAAAATCAGTGAGACTGCCAAGGAGGTTTGGGAGGATGCCAAGGAAGCAGTTGCGGGTGAGACACAGCAAGACAAGAAGTTCAAAGAGAAAGTTGAGAAGGGAAATTATGATACGATAGGTCGCAAGTAGATACTCCCAATTCTATCAGTGAATACAAGCAAGGAGAATGTAAATGCCTGAGTGCATGAATCTTTTTAGATGAATCTATCTAGTGCTTGAAAATGTCATTGTTCAGTGTGTTTCTTCGATTATGCGTGGTGAGACCGCCTGTCTTCTTTCAAAATAGAATCATTTTAATGTTATGTGGCAGAAAATAATTTGTTCCTTGTGTTTCTTGTATTGTGTTTGGTGAGACCATCTTCCTTATTTTTCATGTAAAACCCAGTAAGATTGTGTGGCAGGAACAATTTGTTCTGGAGTGTTTCTTGAATAATTTCTGGGGAGGTTGCCTCCAAGCTTCTATGTAAAAGCAATAAAATTGTATGGCAGAAAAAAATAATTTTATCTTTGGATATCTTCATGGTTTTTCTTTCAGCTCTTAACTGTTTATTGTCTGGTTATCACCTTAGTGATTAATTAGGATGAGATTCTTGGTTCCAGTAAATAAATGCATTCACCAGAACACAAAATCCAGCATTCAGGAATAAGGCCTGCAGTATTACCAACTTCTATTCCACCAAGATAATGTTGCACATTTGAATTAATTTCCAGTAGATAAGAACAACATCATAATTCTTCCTCAGAAAAATGAAAATGATTATATTTCCATTGGCTCTTATTCTAGATGCAGGTTCTAGATGACAATAAGAACAGTGAGAACTTAAAAAATCATAGAATGGATGCTGAAATCCTTATTCTAATGCATGTTCCCCATCTTATAAAGCGATACATACTGATGCTACCTGTTTCAACAGCCCACTTCTGGTCCAAGTTTTATAGTTTCGGTGGGTGGTACCAACCCCACTGATCATCTGAAACATTCTCGGTCGCCTGCTTCACGTTTAAAAAGTTATCCAGTCCCCTGAATAAAAAGGCAATTAGTAAGGATCGTCAGAATATGTCATTTTTTAGTTGTCAGCTATGGAGCATGGACAATGAATTTGTTTAACCACCTACCATTCTCCAAGATCACGCCCAAAACCACTATTTTTTCTTCCACCCCAAGGAGCCTGAAGGAAGCATGGCTGTGAGCAATTCACCCACGTAATCCCTGCTTGAATTTCCTGAGTGATACAAATGTTGTGGATGCAAGAGGATGACATTTTCTTCACATGGGATGTATAGTTCTAATTGCATTTTAGAATGTGAAAATAATAATATTGTGGCTATATTGGTCGCCAGATTCTTTATCTCCAACAGATAATCGTGACATTATTAGGAAAAAAAATGGCCTCACTGTCATGTCAAACAATGTTTAAAACATTATAATGATGGCGTAATCTGATGTATCTCATAAAGAATAACGTAATCTGATGCCCACTTCACATTTTAACCAATTTTGTCCTTTCATTCTTGCCAGTGGCAGTTGATTAGTGTTCCCTCTGATCTGTTTCAAACTAACCACAGTAGATGGGGAAAACTGCCAATCTCTTTGGCGGAAATAGGGAATTAGCCTAAACAATACAGAGATACAGAGATGGTCTTTTATTTAAAATTAATGTATAAATATGTTCGAGGTGGTAGTGCAGCAGATTCGAACCTTTTTCCAATCATATGCATCTTTACCTCAAGAACTTAAAAAAGCGCTCTCAGGGCTCACATGATACTTCTTGATGGTTATAAATTGTGAATGCAAGAGAAAGGGTGAATGCTTCAGATATTTGTCTGGCCATACCTCTGTAATTCTTTTACAACGCTCCATATCCATGGAAAGCACAGCACCTGCTAAGCCATAACTGGGGAAGTGAGGAAGCCAGATATCATGTTAACCAAACTGGATCATTCTACCGGAAAAAAAAACAAACTGGACCATTTTTAAGAGTCGATTCTGGTAATTGCTAATAGAATTTTAAGAACTCACTGTGTATCATTAGCAAGCTTGATGGCTTCATCTTCAGTTGCAAATGTTTTCAGACATAGAACAGGTCCGAAAATCTCCTCCCTCCAGATTTGCATGGAGGTATCAATGTCTGTTATGATGGTTGGCGCAATATAGAACCCTTTTTTAAATGTTGCCATTTTGCAGAAACAATATTTGGCATCACAGTTCAGCGATTAAATAATTGTAGTAGGATGAAAGGGAAACTTACCTGAGGTCGGCCACCACCACATAAATAGTTGCACCTTCCTCCTTGGCAGTAGAAATATATTTGATTACCTTTTTATACTGAAACAAAGGACATCACATTATCTGTTCTTTTGTTGCACAGCCATATGCTGATCAGAAAAGCACGCGTTGAAGTATTTTGAAAGAGAGAAAATAAACTGTAAATTACAAAGACTCCTATTGAGATTGGACTTGATCCCCAAGCAGCTGTCTGGCTGTGTCCAACCGTACACTTGGGGCACAGGGGCCAACCTTGCCACCAATGTCCTATACCTTCACCTAAAGGACATGGTTTAAGAAGCAGGGTTGAATAAGAAAAGAATGCTAATATTTTTCTCAAGTCCTGCTAAGTTTTCCTTCATAAGATGGATCAGGTGATGCATCAAGTAATTTTGCAGCTGCATAACTGCCTCAAAGCTACTGCAAGTATTGGTGTCAGGTTTGGCGATACACAAAAAGCATTAGTTTTAAAATTTTGCATTTGCTGGCATTTCATTAGGAACAGATGAACTGGTGTATCATTAAATATTGCTGCAAAATGCACCTGCAAACATTTCTACGCATGCATAATTATGCTTTGCGGACAAAATGTAATTATCCTTTAGCATAAATAAAATCAATAAATTATTATTTTATAGGGAGAAAGAAAGCTCATATAGACAGGCAATTCCAATTTGAATGATATGCATACAGGACTTTGCTAAACAAGGCTTGTACAACTACCATAAAAAATAAAAAACGAGGCTCATACCTGATTTTCACTGACAATAGGACCAAGCCTGCAACCTTCTTCCAATGGATCAGATATTTTTATGCTCTTGGCCCTAACAAGAAGTTTCTCCACAAATTCCTTTGCAATGGTATCCTGCAGAGAGAAAACCAAAGCACACCAAATATGATAATTATATGAAGTTTAGGTTCTCTATGGAATAAGTCATTCACTGTAACATAAGAAATGATGATTTTCTAAGCACTACCTCTATCTAACAAAAACTGTTTGCTCTTTGTTTTTTTGGTTTAATCATTAGGGTCAAAAAAAGATGAAGTGGTGGCAATTACATGCAAAGTATCAGTCTTTAATGAAGCCAAAAGTCCAGTATAAAACATGTAAAAGCAGGGGATCGTCATGCTTGGAAGCATCCAGCAATGCAAGAAAACAGAGTAAATGCGTCAAAAATGAATTAAGATAATGCACCTTTTGGAGATGATTTAGTTTGATTTGTGGCCTTGTATACAAAAGAACCAGTCGTTGCTCTGATTATTAACATAGGAAAAGTAATGGACATTGAGTGAACTAAGAAGCAAGAACTTTACTGTCCTCTAGGCAAGGCCAGTAGAAAGACAATCAGTATGCCATTGAACTGATTCTGAATTGAAAAAAATGGTACCAGCACAAGGCATAATCCAATATCTGACTTAAATTTACATCAATATCAAGAACTTTAAATTAACCATCTCAAATGGAAAGTGGTCATATACACACATAATGTGAAAGAAAATAATCCAATTTAAATAATCTAACTTAAATATGAGAAACAAAAAGAACCATGAGTAAAATCATACACATAATGTGAAAGAAAATTTAATTCAGGAACTAGATGATAACGTATATACTAGTAAGCAGTATACCCAGTTATATGCAGCTAGCATGGAAAGTGACCGGATAGAACATGCATTACTTATCATGACAAGGTAAACAAGGATGCTTTTGAATTTATGAATTATAAATATTTGAATTATACAAGAAAGACTTACTACAAGCAATGTTAGTTAACTTGGTACTTACATGAACAAGAAGGCGAGATGTTGCCCTGCATATTTGACCATTGGTGAAAAAGCAACCATACAAAGTCCATTCAACAGCTGTGTGCAGCATTTGCATGCTTAAGTAAAGATGCCAGGAAACTCAGATAAATGATCAAAAAAAAAAAAAAAAAAACAGACCTTTGTCAATGTCCACATCTTCAAATACAAGAATCGGACTTTTTCCACCAAGCTCCATAGAAACAGGCCGCAACGAATTGATAAGTACCATAAGAATCATCAATGTATATAATTGGTTATGTAGACATGCATTTTTCACATTGGTAGAATCATACAAGCATATGACGTTGATGGCAAAAATATTTACAAATCTAGTTTATTGCACAAAAAGAAATAACTGTTCACTATTCGAAATAGGCTAATCTGTATTTACATTTGTTGATTCCCTATTGTGAAAACCAATCTCTTGGTCTGCTAAGGAAAGTTACATTACTATGCTTGTAATCAGAACAACAATGTTTGCATGAGATAGGAGTTAAAAGAATAAAATTCCTAAGACAGAAGAAATGCATTTGCATGATGTATTCTATCTAACCAGTTCTTAATGAAGAGTGACCACAGGCCAGAGAAATCAACATTAGAATGCATCACAGAACCAGCCTGATGAACTAAATTTATATATTTATATATATTCTGTGGCTCCAAGATAAATAACAAGCCACTTTATGATGATATGCACCATTCGTCATGTTCTGATCTATGGCATCCAAAATACCTAAAAATAAAAAATAGGATTTATTATTTGTGAATGTATTGGTCCAGATGGAATTGCTTTTTTCTTTTAAATTTCAATGCGTACATGGAAAGTTTCCAAAGCATTTAGATTTTTACCCACATGCCTTTTATTGTATGATGAATTCCTGATTTGCATGTATTTATGATTGCCCTTAAAACTGAGTATAAATTGGCAAACCTTAACCCTTTCAGCAGCAGCAGTCATGACCTTTCTACCAGTTTCAGTGCTACCAGTAAATGCAACATAACAAAGAACAACGAGAAAGCCTTCAACATTATAAGCAAAGAGATAATACCAATTCTTGAAAGATTTTGTAAAAAAGGAAGCAAAACAAGATCGACTTCATGTAAAGTTCAATGAGGATAGCTAAACCTTGTCAACATGAGGATGGGATGCCAAAGGAGCACCAGCTTCTGGGCCAAAACCAGTCACTATGTTTAAGACTCCAGGAGGAAGTCCTGCTTCTTTACATAGTTCACCAAACTCCAGACAAGTGCTGAAAATTAAAATATGATGAAAAAGACATAGCATGTTCCCATACAGAGAAAAAGGATATTGTTTTCTTGAGTATTACACTGATGCCAATTCTGAGGGTTTTAACACAGCCGTACATCCAGCAGCCAAAGCAGGAGCAACTTTCCAAGCAGCCATTAGAAGTGGATAGTTCCTTCAGTAAAATGTGATATAACAGAGACAAAAATTCATAAGGATATCTATTTTGTTAATTGGATGACACTGATAAATTATTCAGAATTTTGATCATAAGTATCGCATAACCATACAATAAAGCACATGTCTTATTTTAGTTTGGCAAGAGAACTCCATTAGCATCCTTGTTTCCTGAGAAAACTATTAGCATCCATTTTTGAACCCCTCAGTTGTGGTGAACCTAGATTATAAATGATGAATTAATAAAAAGATATAATCTTTACTGATAGGAAAGCATAATAATAGATTACTAGCTTATCTCCTCTGTTTGAGATGAGATTTTTGACTTATGCACCCATCATCATAGCTAACCATCTGGTGTCAACAAATATCGATTTTCAAATCATGAGTATCAGGTATATTGACAACAGGTTATAGTGCATTCTATTTGTGAGGTTTCCACTTCTTTCAGCTGACATTGTAATTGTCTCCCTACTGGCCCATCTTTGTCCTATTTGTCCTATTTCTAATGTTTCACTACGTATTCCATTCCAAGATTCCTACGTTCCCATGTTGTATTTGTCTTCCTATGAGATCAACGAGTATCTGGAAAAAATAATACTGTAGTTGGACATAAATTGTAAACTAAAATCCACAGGATCTGAATGATCATAATTGTCTAAATTTCTTTTCATGCCGTAAATAATTGCGTACTTGGATCCATTAGAATAATCTGAATAATGAATTCCGTTTCTCCCTCTTGAGCCTGTTTTTAACACCCGTGATGGAGACTGTTTTTGTGTTCCTTAAATAGGCAGAGAGAGAGAGACCGTTTTATTTTCATTATTTATCTTTCCATCAAAGATAAGGGAGTTACAACAACTTCTCTGAGAGTTAGTTACTATAACCATCCAGTAACCAACCACAATTGGACATGTGGGTTAAAAAATCTAACATTCTCCCACTTGGCCCATATGACCATAATATCTATTTGGACAGAATGAGATAACATTAGGCACGCAACATTCCAATCCACAATTAGTTTGGTCATGAAAATACCATAATTAAACAACTTACTAGTGTGAGTCATGGCGGTTCTACATCTACAAAGTGACATAGTTCCTTCCTAGTACCACAACACCAGGAAATTATTTAACCACAGTCCATAAATGAGAAGTAATTATAATGGTCAAACATTATGTTTTTGTCAGAGGCAATTCCTGTAGTCATACATTCAAACATATGCATGCACATACATTGGAAGAACAGAAAAATCAGAAACATAATTAATTAGCTTCAAGTGTCAAAGAAATAAATATCGTACAATCCTCAATTAACATTATGGGCTACAACAAAGGCCCATTCTTTCAACATGCTCCTTAAAGGTCTTCGGTTGTAAGCCTTTTGTCAAAAGATCTACAATCATGAGCTCTGTCCTTATTATTTCTATAGACATGTTGTTTTTGAACTTCCTCTTTGACGAAAAAATATTTAAGCTCAATGTGCTTAGCACCATTAGAATATGTCATTTTGGAGAAATGAACAGCTATAGTATTATCACAAAAAATTCTCAACGGCCTGGGAATAAAGTTGACAATCCCAAGTCCCGAGATAAAGTTACGTGCCACAAACCATAAGCCGTAACCTCAAAGCATGCCACAAATTCTGCTTCCATGGTGGATGAAGCAGTGCTAGTCTGTTTCGCACTTTTTCATGATTGCTCCTCCAGTTAATAGGAACAAATAGCCAAACGTTGACTTTCTACTAACCACACATCCAGCAAAGTCTGAATCCGATTAGGCAATCACCTCAAAACTATTAAACCTTCTATATGTGAGCATGTAATTCTTTGTTCCTTGCAAGTATCTCATCACCTTCTTTGCAGCTTTTCAGTGATCCATTTCTGAATTACTTTAGTATCTGCCTAGCATTCCAACTGCAAAACTGATGTCCAGTCTAGTGCAGTTCTGAGTATATATCAAGCTTTTAACTGCCGAAGCATAAGAAATATTTTCCATCTGCTTACATTCCCATTCATTTTCTGGGCATTACATAAGACTAAATTTATCTCCTTTCTGAATTGGAGCAACACTAGCTGAATAGTTCTCCATACCAAATCTCTCTAAAACTCTGTCTATATATGCTTTTGAAGACAACCTTAACAATCCACGTGATTGATCACAAAATATTTCAATGCCTATCATGCAGGTTGCCTCATTCATATCTTTTATTTCAAAGTTCTTTGAGAGAAAATACTTAGTTTCATGCAATAGGCCAAGATCACTATTGGCAAGCAATATGTCGTCAACATATAGAACCAGAAAAATAAAATTGCTCCCATTGACCTTCAGGTATATATACCGATCAACAATATTTTTCTTAAAACCGAAGAAAGTGATGGTATCATTGAACCTATGATACCATTGTCGAAAAGCTTGTTTAAGTCCATATATTGACTTCTTTAATTTGCAAACCATGTGCTCTTTTTTCTTTAATAGAAAATCTTCGGGTTGATTCATATAGACTTCTTCATCTAAACTCCCATTCAGAAAAATAATTTTTACATCCATTTGGTGCAACTCTAAGTCATAATGTGCAACCAAAGCCATAATGATTCTGAGTGAGTCCTTTTTAGACAGGAGAAAAGGTTTCTTTATAATCAATGCCTCATTTCTGAGTGAAACCTTTGGCTACTAGTCTAACTTTATAACGTTCAACATTGCCCTTTGTGTCGAGCTTGGTCTTAAAGACCCACTTACATCCAATTGTCTTACAATCTTCGAGCAAATCAACGACATCCCATACCTCATTCTATTCCATTGATTTCAGCTCATCGTTCATGGCATCAATCCATTTTGCATAATCAACACTTTCTATGGCTTGTTTGAAAGAAACCGGATCTTTTCTTGTCCCTATATCAAAATCAGATTCTTGTAGATAAACCATATAATCATTTGGAATGACAGATCTTCTTTCTCTTTAAGATCTTTTTAATGTCATCTCTTGTGATTCTTCTATAACCTGTTCAGTGGTGATAACTTTATCATGGAGTGTTTGGTCATTAATTTGTTGTTCAATGTTGTCAAACTATGTGATAACTGTAGGAACAACGATTTTCTTAGAAGTCATGGGTAAAGGGACTTGCACCCTACCTTCTTGAATTTTCACATTTCGTGGTTTATCACTCCCACTGGTTTCACCATTCTTAGTGAATCTGACATTATCGGTCTCTATAATTCTCGTACAATGGTCAGGACAGTAAATCCTATACCCTTTGGATTTTTCGGGATAACTGATAAAGTATCCACTAGTCGTTCTAAAATCCAATTTTTTTTCATGAGGATTATAAATTCTGGCCTCTGCTAGACAACCTCAAACATGCAGGTGTCTTAAACTCAGTTTTCTTTCTGTCCACAACTCAAAATAAGTCTTTTGAGCTATGTTACTAGGAATCCGGTTTAATATGTATACAACAGTCTTAAGGGCTTCCATCCACAATGATATGAGTAACGAAAAATTACTCAGCATACTTGTAACCATATCCATAAGTGTACGATTACGCCTTGCAGCTACATCATTCTGCTGTGGCATTTCCAACATAGTTTATTGAGCACGTATGCCATGCTTTTCTAAGAGTTTAGCAAATGGGACAGGATGTTGTTCTGTTTCATCATCCTATCATAATATTCACCATCTCTATCAAACCTGACAATTTTCACCTTTCTATCTAATTTTCTTTCAACCTCAATAATGTACACCTCTAGGGCATCCAACACTTGAGATTTTTCGTGCAACAAATATACATAACCATAACATGAAAAATTATCAATAAAAGTGATAAAATACTTCTCTCGACTAAATGATGGGGAGTCAAAGGCCCACAAACGTCTGTATCGATAATTTCAAGAAGTTTTTCACTTTTTGTGGCATTTTTCTTTGTGTTTGGTTTGCTTTTCCTTAATGCAATCCACACACATACCAAGATCAGTAAAGTCTAGGTTTGACAAAATTCCATCCTTCACTAATCTCTCCAACTAATCTTTCTTTGGATGTATGACCAAATCTTCTATGCCACAAGTTAGAAGATCTTTCATTCATCAGGTTTCGTTTAATTCTAACATTACGATGCAAGGTCAAAAGAGTTTCAACAAAATGGTTATCAAGGTTTATTTTGTATAAGCCATCACACAAGATACCAAAACCAAGAAAAACAATATCTTTGAAAAAATGCAAACTTCTATTTCTATTTTTGAAGAAATATCCTTCAATATCAAGTTTAGAAACAAAAATCAAATTCTTAGAAATTGAAGGAACATAAACAGTCTAAAGCAAATCTAAATGATAACCAGTATTTAAGAACAAACGATAGGTCCCAATAGCTGTAACTAGCACTCTGACCCCATTCCCCATAATAATAAAACTGTCATTTGGATTTTGCATATGGATTGTAAGAAATTCCTGCATCGTATTTGAAACATGAACATTAGTACCTGAATCGAACCACCAAGTATTAGAAGAAACCTCAGCAAGATTTGATTTAAAACATACGTAAGCTAAAGGCTCACCTTTTTTTCAAGCCATGCCCTGTGTTTATGGCAATCTTTCTGATAGTGTCCCGATTTCTAGCAAAAATGACATCTATCATTGTTTTGTTTCTTCTTGTGACCCTCGATATCATGATGAGGCTCTTTACCCTTAGATGGTCCACCTTTCATGCCCTTTTGGCTTCTTCTATTTTTTCTTGGCTCCATGACTTACAAGATTGACAGAATGATGTCCTTGCTGCTTAAGTCTTATCTCTTCTTGGACAAGCATGCTGGTCCATTCATTCACATTCCACTTATTCTTAATACAGTTAATAGTGTTAGTGAATTTGAAATGATCCATATTGAGGAGGCAAGGAGTTCAAAATAAATTGAACCAGAAATAATTCATCCACATTCATCTCAAGAGCCTTCAGCTTAGCAGTTATATTTGTCATTTCAAGGATGTGCTCATGCATCCCACGAGTACCATCAAATTTTATGGTGGTAAGCTTAGCCATTAATGTCCCTACAAGAGACTTATCAACAGATCGAAAATGTTCTTCCATAGTTTTCAATAATGTTTGAGCACTATCACATTCAGAACGCGTTGACTTAATATTGTTCGCTATACTCATCCGCATAAACATAATGCTCAGTCTGTTCGATCTTTCCTAAAACTTATAGAAAGTCATTTTTTCTGCACTACTTGTATCAGTAATATCAGCTAGTCTCTCAGTTTGGAGAGCTAAATCAAGACCCAGAACACAAAAGTGAAACTGGACTTTTTCGTTCCACTTTGAGAAATTGGTTCTATTAAAGATAGAAACAAAAGAAGCTTGCGAATGAAGCGAAACAAAAATAGATACTGCAATAAGAATATCGGCAATAAGTAAATGCTTACAACATTAATACTTGCAATAAGAAAATGCTTACAACATTAATACTTTGAGTTAGCAATAATAATAATGAATAACATAAACAGTGTTACCATAATACACCTTTAGGTAGTAATGAAACACTAAATTACTATTATGGTGATTCCTAATTCGCCTAAAAATAATTAATGATATAGGTCCAAAATTCAAATAGGCATGTCACCTTTGAGCATCCAGTACCTATTAAATCAAGGATACTTACTAATCATCCTAACTCAGTAAATCAATCATTCGAAAGTGGTGCACCTTTGGGCCAATTCATAATATCTCATGATTGAAAATTGTAAATCATAATTTGCAAAGTCATTATCTTAATACCTGGGATGAGGTATTAAGTTTTTTTTCTTTTTTTTTACAACTTGATGTCCATTAAACATTCTAGTTGGATCACTTTGGCAACTACCAAACTATGTCATAACATAGACATCAAATTAAAATAATGACATTGCACATAGTTGACAATTTATAATATGACAATTAAAATGAAATTTATATTTCATATGTATATATCATAATATGTAATTGACATACTCAAGCAATAGTAATTGGTAATGACTTCATGAAAATAATTCTTTACCAATCTATATGATCACAATATATGTCATATCAAACTATCAAGTATACTAATCTATACCACATGTCAATCCCAAGACTGAGTTTTTGATTGGTGGCTTTGTTCTTGCAGAAGCTGCCCCTTCTGCTCCTCTCCCTTGCCATGATTCTTAATCCTCCTCATTCGCTCTCTCTCTGTCTCTCTCTTTCTCTCCTTGCTGTGTGTGTATGTGTGTGTTTTGAAGGGGCGGTGATGAGAAATCGAGATCTTTGGGTGATTTGGTGTAGTGCTCGCTTTCGTTGCTATGATGGTTGGGCCCCGTAGCATTACTCTTTCTAGACCTTCCTTGCTGCCCACCACCATTGCCTAGAGAAAAGTGCAGAGATGAGGAAGAAAGTGGGATCTCCCTCTCCCTCTATGCCATAATGATGGATCAAGGGTGAAAATAAAAGATCTCAAGGAAAAAAAAAGTTTTCCATCTAGCACCATCCCCCCCTTTTTTTAAATTAGCATGTCAGAATAGCACTTATTGTTCCCAGGTTGTCATCAACTATCCTCAGTAGCAAGACTATGAGCAGGGAATGGGAACCACGCAGATCCAGAAAACAGAACCGGACGATGCAGATCCGTTTTCCCAGATCTAAAACAAATAGCGCCACAATGGGCGCCCCTGCGAGCCACCGTGGCTCGTCCCCTTCCATATGGACGGATGGGAAGCAGAAACAGTGCCCGATCGCGCCTGATTTTCCATTAAGAAACAAATTAACAGGCTATGGAAGGCCGCAAAGCAACACAAACGGCTCTATTTCAGAATCCAAAATCCGAAAAAAATGATAGAAGAGAGAGTTCGGAAACG
Organism: Phoenix roebelenii; assembly: GCA_025769935.1. Classification (NCBI taxonomy): domain Eukaryota; kingdom Viridiplantae; phylum Streptophyta; class Magnoliopsida; order Arecales; family Arecaceae; genus Phoenix; species Phoenix roebelenii. The sequence continues at coordinate 8,574 of JAOXJJ010057155.1, read as the reverse complement.
CCAAAATTTCTCAAATATGAATCACCCCATTGTAGCACGAAAACAACAAGAAATAAAAATAACAAAGGAGTTCATCTCATTCTAGATCCACAATAATATCATAATTAAAAAATTCATAAACCTTGCTCTGATACCATATATAAACTAAAATCCACAGGATCTGAATGATCATATTTGTCTAAATTTCTTTTCATGCCATAAATAATTGCATACCTGGATCCATTAGAATAATCTGAATAATGTTCGTTTCTCCCTCTTGACCCTGCTTTTAACACCCATGATAGAGACTGTTTTTGCGTTTCTTAAATAGGCAGAGAGAGACTGTTTTATTTTCATTATTTATCTTTCCATCAAAGATAAGAGAGTTACAACAACTTCTCTGGAAGTTAGTTACTATAACCATCTAGTAACCAACCACGATTTGTCATATGGGTCAAAAAATCTAACAGAAATTTCCTTTGAGATTGTGAAGATTTGTCTTTCCCAGTGAAATTTTGTTTTTTGTGGTTCTGAGATATGTTAGATCTCTTATCAAGAACAGTTTACACCTAATCATCAATTATAAGGTACTGATTGCATGTTCCTTGGTTCTTATCCATGACACTCATTCCATGAAAATGTTGTGTTAGTCACCCAATTAGCTTACTATCTCATATTAGAATCATCATATATCTAAAATTCAAAGAATTATTAGCAGAGCTCCAAATGTAGGTAGATTATCAGTTATGTGCTTCAAATTTACTTTTTAGGGGAAAAAACCATACCAAGGAGTGATCAAACCAACAACTCCAACCGGTTCTTTAACAACATGGCTCTTAAATGTGCGCGTGGAAAGCGTAGTTGGTTTCTCATCTAAAACTTCTGCAAGATCAGCGTAGTATCTGAAACACCCGGCAACGACACCCTGAATGACAAGCATGTCGGTAAGATCATATGCATAACATTTCAGAAAAATGCAGCGACCATTGACATACCACATCCCCTGCTGCCTCTTCCAATGGTTTCCCACAATCAAGGGCCTCAAGCATAGCCAACTCAGACTTTCTCTCCATTACCTACATTAAAGTGAAACAAATAAAAACGAATGAGTCCTTCATCACATCATAAACAAGGAAAGAAGCATTGATTTCCCGAAGATTAAACATTAGAAGAATGAGACTGCATGGTAGAACATTATGTGGTGACCTCAGATGAAAACGATGCAGCAGTCAATTACTTCATACATGATATCGATTACGGAATGCAAATCAAGAAAGCACGCCTCACAATAGTTTTACAAAGATACGTTTCTGTATTTAAGTTGTCCCTAAAATTTGTCCCCATTCATCCATGTAATCTTACGCTTCACGCAGCTCCATACACCAGATTCCTTTGATCGACGGACCATGCAGTTTTCGACTGTTTGTTAGCTGGACTAGAAGCGAAACGACAAAACTAGATTGCATACGCCAAGTCATTTAAGCAAACAGCAATCAGAAAGTAATACACAGCAGCGATTAGAACAATAAATGTCCCGATGGATTGATGATCAAACTGGTAGCTGGAGCGAAATGGTGACGACGTACCGTATCAGCAATTGCGCGGAGGGATTTAGCACGAAGGGAGCCAGAAGCACGCGGCCAGTCCCTTCCCCTGTTTCAAGTGAGAGCCCTCCGAGCGGCGGCTACGGCCAGCTCCACATCCTCCGCGGTCCCCGCAGGTATGTCCCCTGATAAAGATCACTACATGTATATAAATATCTGAGCGGTACCACGACGGGGTAAAGTGCGGAGAGGGATAGATAAGAGAGGAGAAATAACCAACCTATGGCGTCTTCTGTGGCGGGGTTAATGATAGGGATACGCTTCCGGTGGAGTGGTTCTCTCCATTCGCCATCGATGAAGAGCTGGCGACGGGGGATGGTCACGGACATGGCCGGCCAGACAGGAGGAAGAAGAACGGAGCCAGTGGGGTGGGAGGAAGGGCGGCCGGCAGCTCCTTGTCGCCGGGAATTCTTGCGTCGGATTCACATATAATACCAAACCATGTCATTTTCTAGGCAGGAGATGATGGCAAAGTAACGTTGTGGGAAGAAAGTGACGTCGATTAAATCAGAGGAGATTTGTGAATGAAAGGCCTGCGGATGTATGAAAGGAGCGCGGTTTAAAGATGGATTAGACGGCGATTTGTGAATGAGTTCTCGGGTCTAGATAAATATGTTTCTCCCCCAAATATGCAAGCCCGTCTTATCGATGCCCCGCCATCGAACTAGGGTGGCAATCGGTCGGATTGGATTAAATACGGATTGGATTAAATATTAGTCGGATTAAAAATTTATCAATTCAAATCTAATTTATTTATTAAATAGATTAAAATTTTAAATTTAAATTCGATCGATTTATTAAATAGACAATTTGATCTGATTCAAATAGTTTATTTATTAAATATATTAAATTAGGTTAAACGGATTAAACGAATTAGATAGATTTTAAATGAGTTAAATAGATTTAAATAAATTAAATAGATTAAGTGGATCAGATTAAATAGATCAGAAATAGATTAAACAAATTTTAAGCAGGTTAAATAGATTTTAAACAGATTACACGGATCGAATCATAATCCGACCTAATTATTAAAGGATCAAAAAATGAATTAAACGGACCCAATCCATTTAATAAATAGGTTCAGACATGATGACCCATTTAAAATCCAAATGCATTTATATGAAATCTAAATTTATTTAAAGCAAATTGTTCGCGAATCGAATTGATGAGTCGGATCATAAATTGCTACCTCTATATCAAATATCCCATTTGACCAAATAGAAAAGATATTTAGACCTATTCATTAGAAAAGATATTTAGACCCAAATTCTTTTTATTTTTATGCCTTGAGATTACTAATTTTTATTATTTTATTTAAATAAAACTTCTAAAATTCATATTTGGAGTTGGCCTAGCATTCCGACGGGGACTGCCACGAATGATTCGGTGGTAATAAATCTCTCCTCAGCCAAATGTTGGGGTTTTATTCCATCTTATATCTCTAGTAAGGAAAATCGCGTCGAACCTCAAAATCAATCAGTCCACGCAACCCCATCAACAGAGAGAAACAGGAACGTTCCATGTGAGATATAGAGAGACCGAAGAAGTAGATGAAGGGAGGCTGCGGCGCCAATGGGGAAGGCACCGACGCCAATGGAGAAGCTGATGCTCATTAGCTCCGACGACAAGAAGTTCTAGGTAGAAGTCTCAAAAGTAATCCAGTGAGAGATGATCGAATATATGATCAACGATGGATGTGCATAGAAGAGCATGTGCCTTCCAACGTTAATGGCCTTACTCTCGCCAGAGTGATTTTGAGTATTGCAAGAAACACCATGAGGCTGAGTAGGAGTTGAGATGGTAGGTCGGGTTTGAGTTTTACGAAACCTAGACACGTATTTCGGGTCTAACTTTTGTTTCATATCTGATCGAAAAGATTAAATTAAATTTGGATTCAGATAATAAATATATGTATCAAATTTGGGTTGGATGGCAAATGAATCCGAGTATGGTATTGTTGCCGGAATTTGGACCCGAGGGCGACCACTGGGCCAAGAAGGTGGAGCTCCGGTTGCTGTCGGCGAGCGGCGGCGGTCCGGCGGCGCGCGACGCCCTCCGGAGGACTTGCAGGAAGCCGGTGGCCGAGGTTTCCGGCGCCGGCCCTCCGATGCTTAAGTCAGAGGGAAGACCGAGAATGTGTGAATAACTCTGGAGTTCAAGAGAGCGAGAGTTCGAGAGAAAAGGTCCCCGTCCCCCCACAGGGGGTTTTCCCTTTATAGGTGGGTAACGGATTTACCTGTGATGCGACAGGGCAAGCGTACTGCCGTATAATTGGATGTGCAGTTGAAATTAATGCCCGATCGTGTGAATCAATGCTGTTTCCGTAGGAGATCAGGCCGAAGCCTTCGAATTATTGCGGTGCCATGCCACCATTCATAGCTAAACAGATTTGCTGTAAGGAGCCTGATATTCATAGACAACAGGAGCCATGCGCTTTAATTGTTAAGTAAGCTGGGTGCATGCAAAGGCCACATGCATTGATTGTTGAGTAAACTAAGTGTTTGGAGAAGCCATACGCTTTGATTGTTGCGTAAGCCAAATGCCTGTGGGAACCATATGCATCGATTGCTGATGGGGGCAAGGCATAGTTTACTGGCTGCATTGCAGGAAGATATGACAACAGCGCGCGGGTCGGAAGTTTTCGGGTCGGTAGGACTGCTCAGATGCTTTCAGGTCGAAGGGGCCGCTCGGGCGCCTCCAGGCCTCCAGGTCGGACTCTGCTCGGACGCCTCCTGCTCGGAGGGTCTGCTCGATCGCCTCCTGCTCGAAGGGTCTGCTCGATCGCCTCCTGCTCGGAGGGTCTACTCGGTCGGCTCGATCGCCTCCTGCTCGGAGGGTCTACTCGGTCGGCTCGATCGCCTCCTGCTCGGAGGGTCTGCTCGGTCGCCTCTTGCTCGGAGGGTCTACTTGGTCGCCTCCTGCTCGGAGGGGCTGCTCGGTTGCCTCCATGAGCATGGCGATATTTTTTCCCCCAACACTACCCCCGACTTCCGAGCTCGAGCTGCTCGCATGCTCGAGCGCGGGAAGTAGTTTCTGTCGTATTAATATGGATTAGAGGGAATTTTGAATTATCGCGCGCTTCGAGATGTTTTTAATGGGAGTGGATGGGCAGCGTCTCTTCTTTCCCGAAATGTTTCGTCATAAGTACCTTTCCACTTTTCGAAGCGTCCTCGCGTCGTGGGCTCATGATGGGGCCACACGATCCAACGAGACGCTTCCTTATTCGAAGCGTCGGTCCGAATTGAATACCGCGCCTTAACTCTCGGGGTCGACACGTGTCGTGATCTGGGCGGGGAGCAGTGCTCCACCCCGCAGATCTGGGCCGTCAGTGGGGTTTATATAAATCCCTGTCTGGCCGTCTCTAACTTCTTTCCTATAACCTTTATCTTCTCCTTCTCAGTCCGAAGCAACCGATCTTCCGTTCCTCCATTTTTTCCGGCGAACTCCTACAGGTGTTCCCCCTATTCGCTCAGAGTTCTTTCTTTTCCTTTTTCCTAGCTTTTTCTTTTTCAATGGGTCTATGTCCGGACGAGATTGAGTCCATAATGAGTGAGGATGAGGTAGAGATGGCCGAGGAATGATTTTTTCCTCGGCGAGGGTTCCGTTTGGAACCCGCCAGGCCGGAGGATCGGGTGACGAACCCTCCGGAAGGCCGGGTCGGAGTATACTTAGAAACACTCTGGACCGGCCTGAAGTTCCCCCTCCACGGGTTCGTCAACGAGTTGCTGACGGGGTACCAACTGGTCCCGGCGCAACTTGCTCCGAACGCGTGGAGGACGATCATCGGATTCCTGTCTTTGTGCATAGCACATGGGATCCCGTCCTCCGTGAATGTCTTCCGGCGGCTCTTCATGTTGAAGTCCAACCCGGAAGACGGAGAGTGGCTCTACATCGTCCTTCGGGGGAGCGGCCACTCTTCCGGGGCGCTCCGACGTCCATTCATGAGTGGAAGAGAAAGTTCTTTTTCCTAGCTTCTGAGCGTTCATAGGGGTTCGACCCTAGGTGGGGGCAGAGCCGGCTCAAGACCGCCAACAGACTCCCTAGGCTTTCCAAGCGCAAGCAGGGGGCCCTTGAGGCCATTCACGGTCTCGGGGACGACATCCTCTTGAACGACCTTATAAGCGAGGATGCCCTGGTCAATGTTGGCCTGAGCTCGGCGCGCCCTCAAGGTAAGGGCAGTGAGTTCTATCCTTTCTTTTGTCTTTTTCTTTTTCTCTTGATACTTTGCTAACTTTTTCTGCTCGTCTTTGCAGACATTGCAAAAATGGTGTCCAAGAACGACGCTATTTACGCTCGGTTCCGCAAGAGGGTAGCCGAGACCGGAGGGCTCTCCCCGAGCCCAAAAATAAGGCGAAGATCTCGGTCGATGGGGCGGCCGAGAAGGACGCTCCTCGAGTTGGGCCCTCCAGAGTTGCTCGGAGGGAGGGCTCAAGCTCGGAGCCCAGAAGCTCGGGCTCCGCAGGGGCCGCGGTGGCGCTTCCATGCCTGGCGCCGATTTTCCAAGTCCCCAGTCGGGCTCCAGTCTGACCAGAGCGCCCGGCATCTGAGCCGGGCAGCAGCCGAGGGGCTCGGAGGCCACCTTCGTCGGGGGCGGCGAGGCCCAGCCTCCCGGATCGGCCAGAAGATGAGGGCCAGCAAGGAAGGCAGCCCTACCTCCCGAAGTGGGAGGTATACGAGGGCAATTCTGCCCTCGAAAATGTCGAGACGACGCGACAAATCTTCCGCGCCGCACTGCTCCCGGCAGACAAGGCGAAAATTCAGGCCATGAGCCTGAATAGCTTCTTGGATTCCACCCACCATTCTGCTGTTCGGGTAAGCATTTTTACTTACCTTTTATTTTAGCTTTTGTTCTCTTAGCTTTCATGCCTTGACTTGATTTTCTTTTTGCCTTGGTTGCAGCACCTCCACGAGATCGAGACGTTGATCCGTCTCGACGCAGATTACAAGGAACGAGCTCGTCGATGTTCGCGAGCTCTGGAGGCCGAGAAAAAATTGGCAGAGGTCGAGCTCCAGAAGAAGGAGCTTCTGCTCAGGGTAGGGGCTGGCGAGGACGAAGTCAGGCTCCTTTCCATGGAGCTCGACGAGGAGAAGGTCGTCCATGCTCTGATCAGGTCAGAGCTGCGGTCTACCGGGGCTCGCCTAGCCGAGGCGCGATCCCTGCTCGCCGTCCGCGAGCAGGAAATAAAGGGGGCAGCACAGAAAGCCGAGCAGCTTGAAGCTCGGGAGAGGGAGGCCCAGGAGCGGGCCCAGAATGCCGTCCAGCTCTTCCGAGAATCGAAAGAGATTCAGGAGCTGCTCGCAGAGGAAATCGTGAACGAGCTTATCCAAGGGTTGAACGACTTCCGCAATCGGCTGCGCCGGTTCTGCCCCGATTTTGACCTCACCCTACTCCAACCAGGAGCAGGAGTTGAAGGCCTCGAGGCGGGGCCGGCCGAGATAGTCGAAGACGCAGCTCAGGAGGCTGTCCCCGAAGAAGCTACTCGGGAGGCCGCTCCCGAAGGTCCGGCGACGGTTTCCGAGGCCGTGCCCGAAGGCACCGAAGATGACAAAGTCGGGGCCACTGCCGAATGAGTCCGGCAGTTGAAGTCATCGAGGTCGCCGAGGACGTGGAGGTCGAACCCGGAGAAATCCCGGCCGAAGACGCCATTGCGCCCGCCTCTTAAGGCTTTTCCCTTGTATTTTTTCTTTTCCTTTTCATAATAGAGGTCGGCCTTTATGTCTATTGTACGGCCGAGCTTCAACTTTGTACTTAGCCTTCGGACTTTCCTTTTGAATGAAACTTTTTCTTTTCAACTTGATTCTCTTTTAACTTTGCTAACTTTTCAACTGACGTTTCTAAGGCTTTCGGGCTCGTCCAAGTCCTTAGACTTGGGCTCTCAGCCTCCGCTGCTCGGAGTCCCGCCCAGCGGAGGCGCTCTACTTAGATCGAGAAGATGCTCGAATTGGCCAAGCCCTTAAGCTTGAACCTAAATTTCGCCAAGTCGTAGAGCTCGGGACCCAAACTGTGGGGCGCCATGCTCTAATCATCACCTTGTTAGGTCACCGGCTTTAGATTTAATAAACTGACAGAGCTCACTATTTTCGAACTGAGTCAAATTTCATCGAGCCCTCGAGCTCGGATCGTTAGTTGCCAAAGTGAGTCGTTGAACCCCCCGAACTCGGGATTAAATTTCGCCGAGCTGCCAATATAAATCGAACTGGGGTTCATTAGCGAGTAATGTGCGCGGGTACAATGAGATCTCAGCTCATGATTAACCCGGCAAAGGACCCCGATGCTGGTCGGGACTTTTATTTAAGCATTCAACTGCACAGGAACAAATGGAACAATGTAAATATTGATTTAAGGGTACCTTTTGTACTGTCGGAGCTGGACACTCCGTCTTGTAAGCCATTTTTGGAGGCATGCTCCAGCTCGGAGTACTGTCATAGGGGATGGCCACGAAGGCCTTGCCCAGCATTTTCTTCAGGGTTGAAACTTTAATTCTCCAGGCTCGAACATGAGGTCGAAGTCGAGCAGCAATGTTTGAAGAATTGAACTTGTTGCAGACCCACACACAAAGTCGGGATTTGAGAATCAACTATTGTCTTGCGACACTTCCCGAGGTCGAGGGATCTGGGGCCGCACTGTCGACCTGGAGGCATCCCGACCTTAGTCGGGGAGGCGCTATGGAGGGCCGCGAAGGTACTACCCCGTTGTCGATGTAGAGCGCTACGGAGGGCCGCGAAGGTACTACCCCATCTTTCCGAGGTCGAGAGGTCTGGGAACGCGCTGTCGACCTCGAGGCATCCTGACCTTAGTCGAGGAGGCGCTACGGGGGGCCGCGAAGATAATACCCCATTGTCGATGTTGAGCACTACGGAGGGCCACGAAAGTACTACCCCGTCTTTCCGAGGTCGAGGGGTCTAGGAACGCGCTGTCGACCTCGAGGCATCCCGACCTTAGTCGAGGAGGCGCTACGGGGGGCTGCGAAGGTACTACCCCGTTGTCGAT
>JAOXJJ010057154.1:0-14625 GCA_025769935.1 Phoenix roebelenii | reverse complement strand
AGCTTTGGCCATGGAATCTTGGAGGTGCCCTTCTTTCTCTTCCTTTCGCTCTGCTATTCTAATGAATCATATATCCAATTCTAGATTGAAGTATTGAATAAAAAAAATATATTATCTGCAGGTAATGAATAAGACCCATGCATTATGGGCATGGCATCGAAATCAGGACTTGTATAATAGTACAGGCGATGCGATATATATAGTTAGGCAGCCGAATAAGTGTTCTATTCGGCGCATGGTGGTTGACCCTCATAAACTACTTGATCAGTGACTCTTGAAGAACTCTTACTTGGACATGTTATATGATTGTCAAATATCTACGTATTTAGAAGAATTTAACATCGAAATCTTCTAAAAACTGGAAATGCAGACTGGTTAATATTTTATATATGTATATGTAAGGATGTGTTGATGTATGTGTAAAATGAAGAGAAAAACCTATGCTATTTAAGTTTATAAAATTTGTTAAAAGTATCAGCTATTGTCATGTTAAGATTAAAAACGTTAACATGGGAAATGCCCCAAAAGTGGACATGTGATGATATTGATATCAAATTTGGTGGTATAAAATGTCCAGGATTCTTATTTCCAAGTGTCTTAGGTATATGTCCAAGGATCGAATAGATCAAAAACAAAATCTAGAAGGATCACTAATCTCGATAAATAAACCACTCCGACCACTATGGATAGATTTGGAGAGTATCTAGAAGTGAGATCCAACATATTGGGAAGTTGAATCGCATAATTTTCTGAATGTCATAACTTGCTCTAATGATATCCAATTGATATGCTTCTTTTTTTTTAAAAAAAAAATTATGTAATTTTACAGCTCCAAAATTCCATCAATTGGGCCTCAAAACTTGTTGACCTAAGTAAAATTTTTCTTTTAAGAAAGACATTATCCGAGCATAATATATGGTTAGGTAGTTGATCAGTGATGCCTGAAGAACTTGTAGCAATGTTACTTGGATATGTAACATGGTGTCAAGTGTCCAAACATGTAGAAAAATACAAAAATTCTAAAAGTAGGACTTGCAAAGAAGCTTGTGTTTTGTATATGTACATGTAAATATAAATATATATATATGATATAAAAATTAATAATTAGGTTGAATTGTGATGTGTAAGTTCATAAGCTTTGATAAAAATGATCAAGAATAGTTGCACTAGAGTTAACTACTTTCACCTTGAAGTGTCAAAAGTATAAAATTAATGGTATAAAATGTGCAAGAGTGTTACGAAGTATTCCAAGTATTCTAAGTATTTTATTATCCGATACTCCAAAATTTAAAGTGCCTGCTTCTTCAACATAAAGTTCAATCTTGACCTCATCAAGTTTAAAATTTAGATTGAAGCAATTGCATATTAAGAGCAAGGAGCATAAGGTATGATTAGTGAAAGATGCTGGTAAGTGGGAGAGCTTATAAACCAAAACACAATCTATAGGACTGCATCTTTACACATATAATGTCAGTTAGAAAAGAGAGAAAGAAAGAAGTTGGTTTTGTCTATCTTCTCCCATCTGTGTTTTTTTAAAATTTGTTTATTCCCATCTCTTTATCTCTTTGAAGTGGGGTTGGAGGGAGCATTGGGGGTTGAATCACTCACAGACTTTTATATTATATTTTTATCTTGAATAATTTTTTATTCTTAATATTTTAGTACAATTTTGGTTGAATCAATGATCTATATATAGTAATACCAAGAATATATGCCAACTTATTGTAAATATATTCATCGTATGGGTTCCAATCATGAGAAATTTGACAACCACTATAATGCATACTCTTGCCACCAAAACCCAATCAGGTGATCTGAAGATGAGGAGAATGTTGATCAATCTACTATGGTGGAAGATAAAGTGCCAATCTACACAGCAAAAAAAAAAAAACCAAAAGTGGTTGCCGAAGCTAATCTAGTCAAGAAGCCTTTGATGCTTAAGTCAGACAGGGCTATGTGCAATAGTAGTAGAGGGAGAAGAATTGTATAGAATAATCTAAGATAAATACCTGCACTAGATTGAACTTTTCAATGTCCGCGTCTAGGTAGAATAATCTAAGATAAATACCTGATCCCTCCTCCCATTCTTCCACCTAATAAAGATTTTGTTGTGCAATTGCAGAGGGCGGCCAAGCCATCCTTTGCCCGGATTGTGTGGATAATCATAGCATGTCATAGTCTAGAGGTGTGTTTTTTCTTTGATCTTTGGGTGGTAGGAAGAAGTTAATAGCGAATAAGAAGAAGAAATCCTGCTTCTTGGAGTCTCTATAAAGCGGAGTCCCAAGGTCTTTCAAGAGGCATCATAGGAATCTCGCAAAGGAATTTGGGCAAAGTGGATGCATTCCATCACAGTGAGCAAATAGTTCTAGGAGTCATCACCAAACCCTACTCCTCTCCATGGCAGTTGGGGAGTGTTTATGCAAGCACCAAATATACTATCGAAAGAAGCCTCTAGACTGAAGCTAGTTCCATTTTTCAAGTTGGCCTCCCATCTCTAAAGGTAGGAAACTTCAATTGTATAATCACAATAGAGGAAGAAAGAGGTGGGGAAGGCCTTCGAACAGAAAATTGGAATTAGAGAATTCAAGGATTTCATTGCAAAGAATGGCCTCATAGATCTAGACTACATAGGATTTTGTTCCCCCAGTGCAATAAACGATCCAGTGGTGCTAGAGTTTGGGAAAGTATACACCTCACCCTTGCAAATCACTAGTGGGTTCAGAGATTTTCTAACTTTAAGGAGACTCATCTTCCTAGAATAGCATCTAATCATTGCCCTTCATTAATTATTAATACTTCTTCTATCCATAATGCAAAATGCCTTTTTTTTGAGAAAAATTTGATGATGTACCCCTAATCTTGGTCGAATGCCCAAAATGCTTGGAATATGCTAGTGAATGGGAAAATCCTACGCAACATGTTAGTCACAAATTGGATCTTGCTGAAAGAAGCCTTTGGTGATAGAATAGACTTGCAGTGGGTAATATATTCCGAAAATTCAATAGTATAGAAGAAGCCATTAGTGATACGTGGGAATAGACCCTAAGTGGGCCTTATTGGACTGAAGTCGCCAGGTCTAGCCAACTTCAGTCCATGACCAAAGGAAGAGGAAGTATAGTGGATCGTGATCGCGATCCTCTTCCTTGTCGCGATCGGGGGCGGGAATTGTGGCAGCCACGCGACAGTGCCGCAGCTGCTGGGAATAGCCATCGATCCCACTCAACCACCATGAGAATCACGGTGGCAAATGAGCCACAACTGTTTGAAAACCCTCTATAAATCCCCCCTTCCTCTGCCACCGAGCCACCACCTTCGATCTTCTCCTTCCTCTTCCTTCTTCGGTGGCCGCCCTGGCTGAGAACCACCGCCCAAAGATCCCTCTTCTCACTTTACTCCATCCGAGTGCCCTGTTTGCTTTGAGTTCTTCCTATTTTGAGTGCCGCTGCCGCTTACCCATTGGATCGGTTACCCCTGGCTGAGAGCGCCACCTTTGTTGACCATCGGTAAGCTCCCTTCCCTCTGCTCTTCGATTCTTTTTCGAATCAACCTGAGCCTCTGATCCCTGTTCCGAGCCAAGCCAAGCCTGTTCTCATCCGTTGTAGCGGCCGTCGATCGCCACTATGGTCAGGTGGCCGTCGACCTCTAGCCACCCTAGCCTGACCACCATCAGAGCTTCCTCTTCCCTCCTCTCTTCCTTCTTTTTTTCCTTCCTTGTTTTCTCAATGGGATGAAGAACCCCTATTTTGGGCTGTGATTATTCATCTAGGCCCTGTTCGAATTTGGGCCCAGTTCATTCATTTCGGGCCTTGTTGGGCCGTGCCCATTTTGGATCCTATTCACTCTGTTGGGCCGTGTCCATCGTGGTCCGAGTTTAAGCCCTATTTATCCTATTGGGCCGTGCTCATTGTGGGCCGTATTCCTTTTGGGCCCTGCTCACTCTGTTGGATCATATCCATCGTGGGCCGAATTTGGGCTTTGTAAATCTTGTTGGGTCGTGCCCATTATGGGTCGTATACCTTTTGGGCCCTTTTCACCCATTGTGGGCCGTGTTCATGTTGGATCGTGATCATTCATTTTGGGCCCTGCTTATCTATTGGGGGCTGTATTTCTTTTGGGCCTGGTTCATCCATTATGGACCAAGTCCGTTCATTTTGGACCAGATACATTGATTGATTCAAGTTGACCCAAGCCAAATATCTCTTTTTCAATTTTGGTCAAACCGAACTGAATATTCCAAGCCTCTGATTGGATCTAACTAAGTAGATTAAGCCTAAAAGCTCAACTAGCCTTGGATCGTGTATCCCTAACTTTCTTTAATTGGGCAAGCTTATATTTTTCCTAATGGTCGACTCGAACCACTCGAGTCGGGCCCAAGATCAAAATTAGACCAAACCCAAACTCAAGCTAAGATTCTCTCTCCTCCTTTTTCTTCCTCTAAATAAGCTCAGAGATCATAGTGTAAGCCCTATTCTTCTTGTTGCTCAGATCCAAGTTGACCCAGTTTGGAGACTCTAAACCGCCCCAGTACCCGAGCAGTAAACCGATCATTACTTCAACCCCAGCTAGATTTGGCCACTTTCAATCTTCACCTCTATCCCATTGAATCCTTCTGGCTCGTATCCAACTAATCTGGAGGCATGAGACTGTAGTATTTATATTTGATTTCTGGAACGATATTAAAATTAATAATATTTTAATGATATTAAACATGTGCACCTGACCCGTTTGCCTGAAGTGAGATTTAAAGCGAAAATAGCTAAGTAACCTAATACTTCAAAGTGTGTTTTCAAAATTATTTGATAAAATAATTATTATTTGATCAAATTTTGATATATATTTTGAACATAGTTAAATGGGTTAGACATGTTAATAATCATTTTAAAATTATATTCTATGTTATGAAATCTAGAAAATATACTGGGCAAATTATGAAAAATCTATTTTGTATGTATGAATTCTCAGCATTGTTATGATCTGTTATGGCTCCACCAATGGAGATTATTCATTGGCCCTATCAACTTCTATCTATGAGAAACTATTTTCGACACCGCACCACCGGTAATTAGAATAGTAGTATTTGGACATTGTTGCTATCGGTGGTTAATAATAGTGGATTTGGTACTTGTGCAATACATGCCACTGGGTTGGGTTACATGGCCATAGCCTATTTATGTTGGAATTCTGGTATCAGAATTTTTATAAAAAGTAATAATAAAATTTTAAAATATATATATTTATTGATTATTTATTTTTTAGTCATTATTTTATGTTTTAATTAAATATCTGTTATGCTTTGACCCCACTATATGGTATTATATTGCTTACTGAGCTAGTGTATATCATATTTTCTCTATTTTCAGATCTAGCTGTATAGATGCATGATCGCTCGGAACTTAGAGAGTGCACTAGATTTTCTGAAGATTCTTTTAGTTATTGGCATTTTAGTTAAACTAGTTAGAATATTTGATTTATATTAGCACATACTTTGAAGATATTGTAAGAACTATTTGAATAAATTAATGTTTAAATAAATTTTAAGAATTTGTCATTGCTTTGATATGATCTATAGCTTTGCATGTCTATACGGTCCGCCGTGTAGGCATGCGACATCTGCCATACTCTGGGATCGGGCATGAAATAATCTGTAGAAAAGAAAATTTGAACAAATGGTCTCCCTCCTAGTGACTAACACCATTCTTAGCTCAGTCACAAATCCAATCAACCTGGGAAGGGTTGGTGTATGTAATTTCACAGATCCAAGCAACCCATATCTAGGTAGAGGGGGACTCACAATCTGTCATCGGTTGGATCAATAGGCTAGGCCAACCATGCTCAAACAGACACCTTCTACTTTTGGATATCCAGCACATAATCTAGGGGTTTATCACAATTAGAGCATCACATATTTTCAGGAAGGGCAACAGGCTTGCTGACTATATATGGCCTTTGAATTTTTGGAAGAAAAAAATATATAATTTACACAAAAATACAAAATATCATATAAATTGTCATGCCCCGAACTCGGAGCGCGACAAACACTACATGCCTGTATGGCGGGCCATACAGGCATGCAAAGCTATAGATCATATCAAATTTATCTAATCATTAATTTAATCAATAGTTCTTACAATAATTTTAAAGTAACATGTGCTAACATAAATCAAATAAACTAACTAATCTAACTAAAATGCCAATAATTAAAAGAAACTTCAGAAAATCTAACGCACTCCCCAATCTCGTGCAATTATGCCTCTAGATCTGAAAAATAGAGAAAATATGATGATAAGCTACACTAGTCGAGTAAGCAACATAATACCACATAATGGGGTCAAAGTATGGCATATATTTAATTAAAATACAAAATAATGACTGAAAAATAAATCATAAATATAAACTCTAATACTAGAATCCCGATATCAATAGGCTATGGCCTTGTAACCCAGTGCCAGGGGTTGCACCAAGTGTCAAATCCACTATTATTAATCACCGGTGGCAACAAAGTCCAAATACCACTATTTTAATCACTAGGGTTGCATAGGGCCCAAGCTCGGCCCACGATTGAGATGGCCCAACAGGGCCAAAATGACTGAGTTGGGCCCAAATTTGGCTCACAATCAGCATGGCCCAACATAGCCCAAAATAACCGAACTAAGCTCAAATTTGGCCCATAATACGCACGACCCAATAAGGCCCAAAATAACTGAATTGGGCCCAAATTTAGCCAATAATGAGACGACCCAATAGGGCCCAAAATGACTGAACTGGGCCCAACTTTGGCCCATAATGAGCGCAGTCCAATAGGGCCTATGATGGCTAAATTGGGTCCAAGTTTGGCCCACCATGGGCACGGCCCAACAGGGCGTATGATGGTTAAACTAGGTCCAAGTTTGGCCTACAATCGGCACAACCGAACAGGAAACAAACTCGGCTCAACTCGGCCCATGATGGGGTTCTTCTTCTCGATGAACAAGGAGGAAGAAGGAAAAGAAGGAAGAGAGGGACGATAGAGGGAGCTCCAATGGTGGCCGGGCCTAGGTGGCCGGCGGTCAATGGCCATGATCGCAGGGGCGGCTGGCGGGGAGGAAGACTGAGATTTCTCAGTTTGGCTTGAAATAGGGGAATAGAGGCTCGGGTTGTTTAAGAACATAAGAGTAGGGGAGAAGGGAGCTCACCGGTGAGTGACGGAGAGATGGGGTCTCAGCCAAGGAGCTAGGTCCGGAAAGCTTGAGGTGGCGATGGTGGCACTTTCGACGAATGGATCTTGGAAGAGGGGAAGGCTCATGAAGAAGTCTTCGGAAGTCGCTCGGCCGGCGTGGCACATTGGTCAGCGGAAGGAGGAGGAGGAAGGAGATGGAGGAGAGGATCAAAGATGGTGGCTCAGTGGTGGCTCAATAGGAGAGGAGGGATATTTATAGATAGATTTCAAATGGCTACAACCGCGATTTTCTGTGGCGGTTGAGTGTGATCGGTGGCCGTTCAAGCAGCCGTGGGGCTACCTTGGAATGGCCACGGGGTTGCTGCGGAATGCTCGCAGCACCTTTGCTCTCATTGCTCCCAAAGAAGTCAGAGAGGATCATGATCCTCTGTTCTGGCTTCTTCCAAAAGGGGCCTTGGGTTGAAGTCGGCTAGGGCTCACTGCTTCAGCCCATAAATTCACATGAATTATGCACCACAGAATGGTATTTCCAATTTTTTTAAAAAAAATGTTAGTACTGATATCTTTGATGCATCATTAATAACTTCCTCATCTGAGATTTGTCTTAGACGATTCAAGATATGTTAGAAAGGTAACCTGATATCACATATCACAGAAGTAGCTTCACATGCGACGCACGTGTGGATGGATCAGGAGGAAGACCTCAGCTGGAAGTTTTCTTCCTCCCTGATTGCAATGGTGATCGGAATCCCATTGCGACCCAAGGACTGGCCAGATAAGGCCAGGATTGCCAATTTAAAGAATCCTTTCCTCCTTTTTTGAGTTCACCTAAGATCGAGCCACCGATCCCTAGCTCCTCCTTCGATCTTCCTTGATTTGTCGTCAAAAGGAGCCGCCAGACCACCTCGTTGGATTGAGGTAGGTCTTCTTCTTCTTCTTTCTTTCTCTCTCTCTTGCTATTTTAGATGAGATTTGGGCCGACGAATCGCTAAGAAACCATCCGAACTAGGGTAACCTATTTTGGCTCCTTCTTTCGGGTTTCGTTGTCGTCGGTCACTGTTGTTGACGATGACTATGGCTGAGAGCCGCTGTGGCCACCATCACTCGGGGGTGAGCCACCATTGGTTGCCACCCCCTCTAATCGAAGAGAAAAAGGAGAGACGGACTCTCACCTATTTTGGAAAAGAAGGAGAGAATCTCTCTCTTCTTTCTCTCTCTTCTCTCTCTTTCTCTTTCCTCTCTCTTTCTTTGTTTCTTCTCTCTTTACTGGACTTTCTTTCTCTATCTGGACTTTTTTCCTCTTCTTTCTCTCTTCTCTCTTCTCTCTTCTCTCTCCTCTTTTTACCTAAAATTTCTCTCTCTAGAGTTGATTGGACCCTATAAGTATAATTCTTAGTAATTTCTGGATTGACCTAGGTAAAGAGTCCTCATTCAGAGTCGTTGGGCAGCGTACTGGCCTCCACCCTATTCCTTGCCAAATACTATTAGATTTGGTCACTTTCGATCTCTATTAAACCATCCGTACCTAGTTGGAACATGATCAAATAAGTTTTGCCTTGATTAGACCAACCAGAGTATCAGATACTCCCGCTTGGTTAGTCCTATGAGCGTATTGAAATTAGAATTTTTTTTTGGGATAATCATGATAAATTCTAATAATTTTTAAATACCAAGATCTTAGAAGAAATTTGAAACTGATTGGACTGATACTTTGGATTCACTTACAATGTAAGTAATGTAACTCTTTTTTTAGATCTATCAATAAATTATAGATATTTTCTTAATCGAATTATTCTCGATTTATGAAGTTGATGCATAATATTTTATTATTATATATGCCTCTTCTAGAATATTGTATAATTTTTAATTGAACATATTGATTTCGATATGGATTATATTCGGTTGATTTTGATGTCGTATAAATTTATGTATCTTACGATTTGTAACATTGAACATGAGAAAATGAGTTTTTGCATCGAAATGGATTTGGACTCGCAACTAGACTATGTATCGATATCCTATTAGTAGAAGTTATTTGTTGGTATATCAACACCTTACAAGTGGGATTATTCGGCGATATATCGACACCCTGCCAGTGGGGGTTATACATTGGCTCATCGACACCCTGTTTATGGAGGTTATACATTGGTATATTGATATCCTGCCAGTAAAAATTATATGTTGGCATATCGACACCTTGCCGATGGAGATTATATATTTGTATTTCGATATCCTGCTAGTGGAGGTTATATGTTGGTACTTTGATGAGCTTATATTTTGGTCCAGCCATAGGGTATAAATGTGGTCATAGCTCATAGCAATCAAGATGATCTTGACGATTTGAAAGATAACTAATTTATGAAGCAAGATTCAAATTTCGAAGCGATCGGATAGCATATCGATTTGGCTTTGAATCTCTCGTCCTATCCACGAATTAGAGTTTGATTTGGAATAAAATCACCCCAAAATCCGCCCCTGATTTCGTGTCTCTGATTGCAGTTCCTTTTTGACCTAGTAAACGTTCAAATTTTGAAATCCTCATGATATACACTTTTGTTTCCTTTTGAGTTAACTTTCCAACGGATCCAATTCTAGCTTAATTAGAAATGTATGTCAAAAGTTACGGGTAGCATGCCAATACTTGCACAGGATGATAATTTTCAAATATGGTTGTTACGTTTTAAGAGATGGGATCTCGCCTCCACCCTTTCATAATTTGATTATACACACCTCTAAGAGTCCATAATGAGAAGGGAGTCTTAGACTTGGTCCTCCTTTCACCTTG
Organism: Phoenix roebelenii; assembly: GCA_025769935.1. Taxonomy (NCBI): domain Eukaryota; kingdom Viridiplantae; phylum Streptophyta; class Magnoliopsida; order Arecales; family Arecaceae; genus Phoenix; species Phoenix roebelenii. The sequence goes on along the minus strand of JAOXJJ010057154.1, from coordinate 4,684 downwards.
TCCTTTCACCTTGGACTTGGTCTTAGCCTAAGATGGAATGGATTCGACTCGACTTGCACACATTAGATTCGATCAATATGACAAAAAAAATCAATCAAACTCGAATCACTTCTGATAATTTATTAAAATGCAATGGTGAAGTGGAACATATCTTTTCATAGTTAAATTTACAAACTATGTGTATGAAAGTAATGATAAGTGCAATGAGAAAGGGATTAATTTATGCATTATTTAGCACTTATCACCGCCCCTGTTTCTTTTTTTTTTTTTTAATTTTGGGAGGCAGCCCGTGGCTTCAACTATCCTTATGAAGTTGATGATTTGAAAGATAACTAATTTATGAAACAAGATTCAAAATTTGAAGTGATCGGATAGCGTATCGATTTGGCTTTGAATCAATATATTTTGAATGCTTAATTTTAGTATATTATTATTATTTTATTATTCGATTTATCTAGCTAAAGTATTCAATGCTTACTAGGTTGTTTAACCATTATATGATTTTTATTATTTTTACACATCCAAAGAATTTGCTCGACTCGGAGATTTATCTTGGAAGAGCGATTAGAGACAAAATTTTGGTATCTTTGTTTAGACTTGATTTTGTTTTTGCGTTGATAAAAGATTTTGAAATATCATTAGTTTTGTAGGACTTTTAATTTTTCTATTTAATTAAAATTTGAACGTTATTATTTAAATTATTTCTGATGCTTGATTTTGATAACATGATGAGATACCTTGTATGCTCATGGAGAGAATTTTCTATAAGTGTGCAGCGGTTGCTGCAACCTTCGGCTCATGATCTCGGATCAGGGGGGTGATAATATAACTATATAGGTTGGTATAAATCAGAACTACCACAATAGTTAGTGACAATTTCTATAACATTTTCTATAATGAAAACATTCATTTTAAGAGGTCGAGAAAGGAAGGAGTAAAATATTATAAAATAAAGATAAATAACAATAAAGAATAAAGGAAAAGATCTAGAATGACCATGTGGGGATGGATGTTAGGAGAGACAAGGTGGCCTTCATCTTTTCGCGTTATTTTCCATATAGTACCCCTGCAATGAATCCAAACACTTGGTGACAGTTCCTCCTCAGTTTAATCCCCGTTTGGTAGAGCTGTTGGTAGTAGAGCTTTCGAAAGTAGAGCCTTTTGAAGTATAAATTTTATAAAAAGCTACTTGTTTAAAGTAGAGCTTTCTGAAGTAGAGCTTTCGAAGTCGAGCTTCTAGTACCAACTACCTCCATGTGGTTGCTGCAAAATGGCTGTGGGGCTGCCGCAGAATGCCTGCGGCTTCTTCTCTCTTGTCATGCCCGAAGAAGCCGTCGCGATCCTCTATTCTGGCTTCTTCCAAAAGGGGCCCTAGGCTGAAGTTGACTAGGGCTCACCACTTCACACATTTTTCTCACATAAATTATGCACCATAGAATGGCTGAAGTTGACTAGGGCTCACCATTTCACACATTTTTCTCACATAAATTATGCACCATAGAATGGTATTTTCATAAGTTTTTTTTTGAAAATTTGTCAGTACTGTATCTTTGATGTATTCCTCATCTAAGCTTCGTTTTGGATGATTCAAGATATGTTAGAAAGGTAACTTGATACCACATGTCATAGAAGTATCTTTAAATGAAAAGTTTAATCAGATGTTGATGCCGGTGAAGCTTCTTTTTGAATAATGATGAATTGGATTGTTTTTTCTAATATGGTTGGAAAGAGCTTCAAATATGAACTTTGTAGCCTTGGCAATATTTCATCATATGGGTCGCTCTCAGGAGATATTTTAATAGAAAGATGAATCCCTATTTCCAATAGTTGGTAGACATGGAGACCCTTGACTCCATCAATGTCATATAGCATATTATTATTTTAATAAATAATTTGATATCATATATATGTAACTAGTGGACTAAGCCCAGTCTACTTGACTAGCCCAACCATATTTTGTCCTCAGGCTTCATGTGCGATGCACGTGTGGATGGATTAAGAGGAAGATCTCGGCTGGGAGTCTTATTCCTCTCCGATGGCAATGGTGATCGGAGTCCCATTGCGACCCAAGGACTGGCTGTATAAGGTTAGGATTGCCTATTTGTAGGACCCCCTTCCTTCTCTTTCGAGTTCACCTAAGATCGAGCCACTGATTCCAAGCTTTTCCTCTGATCTTCCTTGACTTGTCGTCGACAGGAGCTGCCGGACCACCTCGTTGGATCGAGATAGGTCTTCCTCTTCCTCCTTTCTCTCTCTCTTGCTATTTTAGATGAGATTTGGGTTGGTGAATCGCCAAAAACCATCCAAAATAGGGTGCCCTATTTCATCTCCTTTTTCTTCCGAGTTTCGTCGTTGTCGGTCACCATTGCTGATGATGACTGTGGCTGAGAGCTGCCGTGGCTACCATCACCAGGGGCTGAGCCACCGCTGACACCCCCTCTGACCAAAGAAAAAACAGAGAGATGGACTCTCCCCTATTTTGGCAAAGAAGAAGAGAGTATCTCTTATCTTTCTCTCTCCTCTCTCTTTCTTTATTTCTTTTCTCTCTCTACTGGACTTTCTCTTTCTATTTAAACTTTCTCTCTCTTCTTTTTCTCTCTTCTCTCCCCTCTCTACCTAAAATTTCTCTCTCTAGAGTTGATTGGACCCTATAAGTATGATTCTTAGTGATTTTTAGATTGACCTAGGTGAAGAGTCCTCATCCAGAGTCATCAGGCAGCGTGCCAGCCCCCATCCTAGTTCTTGCCAAATTATGCTAGATTTGGTCACCTTCGATCTCCATTGAACATCTATACCTAGTTCGAATATGATTAGATGAGTTTTGCCCTTGATTAGACCAACCAGAGTATCGGGCACTCCTGCTTGGTTAGTTCTATAAGAGTGTTGGAATTAGAATTTCTATTTTTTTGGATGATCACGATAAATTCTGATAATTTTTAAATACCAGGATCTTAGAAGGAATTTTGAAACTGATTGGACTGATACTTTGGATTCGCTCATAAACTAAGTATTGTAACTCTTTTTCTATATCCATCGGCAAATTATAGATATTTTCTTAATCAAATTGTTCTCGATTTATGAAGTTGATGCATAGTATTTTATTATATATGTGCCTCTTTCTAGAATATTAGATAATTCTTAATTGAACTTATTGATTTTGATATGGATTATATTCGATTGATTTCATTGTCGTATAAATTTATGTATTTTATGATTTAGAATATTGAATATGAGATTATGAGTCTTTGCTTTGAAATGGATTTGGACTTACAGCCAGACTATCTATCAATACCCTGTCAGTGGTAGTTATTCGCTGGTATATCGACACCCTACTAGTGGAAGTTATTCATCGGTATATCGATATTCTTCTAGTGGGGGTTATACGACACCCTGCTAGTGGAGGTTATACATTGGCAAATCAACATTCTGCTAGTGGGGATTATATGTTGGTATATCGACACTCTGTCGGTAGAGATTATATGTTGGTATTTCGATACTCTGCCAGTGGGGGTTATACATTAGTACTTTATTGAGCTCATATTTTGGCCGAACCATAGGGGTTAAATGTGGTCATAACTCATGGCTGTCCTTATGAACTTGATGATTTGAAAGATAACTAATTTATGAAACAAGATTCAAAATTTGAAGTGACCGGATAGCGTATCATTTGGCTTTGAATCAATATATTTTGAATGCTTAATTTTAGTATATTATTATTATTTCATTGTTCGATTTATCTAGCTAAAGTATTCATTGCTTATTAGGTTGTCTAGCTATTATATAATTTCTTATTATTTTTATAGATCCAAAGAATTAGCTCGACTCAGAGATTTATCATGGAAGAGTGATTAGAGAAAAATTTTTGGCATCTTTATTTAGATAGATTTTGTTTTTGAGTTGATGGAAGATTTTAGAATTTTATTTATTTTGTAAGAATTTTAATTTTGCTATTTAATTAAAATTTTGAACTTTATTATTTAAATTATTTCTGCTGCTTGATTTTGATATCATGATGAGATGCCTTGTATGCTTGTGGCGAGCATTTTCTATAACTATGCAGTGGTTGCCGTGGCCTCCAGCTCACGATCACGTGGGGATGGATAAATAACAATAAAGAATAAAGGAAAAGATCTAGAATGACCATGTGGGGATGGATGTCAGGAGAGACAAGGTGACCTTCATCTTTTCGCATTATTTTCCATCTAATACTTCCGCAACAAGTCCAAACACTTTGTGATAGTTCCTCCTTGGCTTAGGCCCCATTTGGTAGAATTATTGGCAGTAGAGTTTTTGAAAGTAGAACTTTTTGACGTAGAACTTTTATAAAAAACTATTTACTGTTTGGTAATTATATTTCTAAAGTATTATAGAACTTTAATATATATTTAGTAAACAAACAGAAAAATTACTTTTAGTATGACAAAATGACCATAAAGAACATTGCATAGTATTATACAATAGAGCATAATAAAATATAATTTGTATTAATACATAAATATATGATATAGTATAGTATTAGTGTAATATAATATAATATTGTTATAATATAGTAATATAATATTGTATACTATAGCATAATAATATAACATAATTTGATATTATATAATATAACATATTAATGTATTATGATATAATGTAATATAATATTATATTTATAGTATAATACAATAATAAAGATATAAAT
>JAOXJJ010057153.1:0-14658 GCA_025769935.1 Phoenix roebelenii | reverse complement strand
TCGGACTTCCGAGAATTTATTACTTGTACGACTCTCCTATACTTGGGAGATTAGTTTCGTGAACGCATTTTTGCGAGCGCATCAAGTGTTGTCTTTCCAAACAGACCTGCTTTATTATGTGCTTTGTTTCTTTTCTCTACCTAATAAATATGTGCCCATAATTGCTTATTTACATAATACAACATGATGAAAACTATGTATCATTAAGCAGAGATTCTGATAGTAAAACTTTTCTGGTTTTATGGGTGAAGAAGTATAAGATAGGCATAAGAATAAAATTGTTTTGTGTTTGTTTATTTGTGTGCATTATGTGTGTTGCATGTTGCATGGTCATTGATTGAAAACATGAAAGTGCCTAATGTTGGTGACAAGTGAGTTCTTTGGAATTAGGTACTTTTAGAAATGGATCTATGCTATTATCTCCAAAATAGATGATGCAATTTAAGGAGAAGCACCCACTGGCTGAATGAGCCATAGGATTCTGGATTGACTTGATTGAGTGGTTCGAGGAATCAGGTTCTTTGAAAATGCACATGATTTATATCAGGGCGACTATTTATGAATTTACTGACTGCAGTTCAAATAAACTTTCTACTAGCCTCATATATTGCTATATCAAATTGTTATGGCATATATTATTTGTGGAGTGTCATCATTGCTAACATTTCTATGGGAATGCAGCTATCGATCTTCTGAAGAATGTTCAAGTGCAAGCAATTATCAGGCCACAAACATCAACCCAGGCTAAGTTTGTAATAGAACTTGGAGACAAAACTCAGGTCCCAATCATTTCTTTCTCAGCAAAGAGCCCATCTCTTTCTTCCCAAAATTCATACTTTATTCACACTGCATGGAATGACTCCTCTCAAGCAAAAGTTATTGCTTCTATTGTTCAAGCCTTCAAATGGAGGGAAGTTGTTCCTATCTTTGAAGATAGTGACTATGGTAGTGGAATTGTACCTTATCTTGTCGATGCCTTCCAAGAAATTGGTGCCCGTGTCCCATATAGGAGCAAAATCCCTGTTTCAGCTACCAAGGATCAAATTTTAAATGAGCTCTACAAGTTGAAAAACAAACAGACAAGGGTCTTTGTTGTGCACATGACATATTCTCTAGGCCTTCAGCTATTTTCAAGTGCAAACAAAGCTGGAATGATGAAAGAAGGGTATGTCTGGATCACAACGTATGGCTTAACAGATCTTGTGGATCTAAATGGTTCATCAGCCATCAGTGTAATGAAAGGTGTCTTGGGTATAAAGCCTTATATTAGAGAAACCAACAAGCTCCGTGATTTCAAGGTGAGGTGGAGAAAGAAATATTATCAGGAAGATCCAAATGCTGAAGTAAGTGAGCCCACCACTTTTGGTTTATGGGCTTATGACACGGTGTGGTCACTTGCTGCTGCAGCAGAGGGTCTCAAAAGTACAAACTATACATCTCAAGAGTCTGATGTCTATAACAGCTCAACTGACTTGGCAACACTTGGATTATCTCTTACTGGCCCAAATCTGCGCAGTCAGATAATAAACAGCTATTTTGATGGCATGAGTGGGAAATTTCATTTCATTGATGGCCAGTTAGAGTCCAGTGCCTTTGAGATAATTAATGTGGTACGACATGGTAAGAGAAGGGTTGGGTTTTGGACTCCAGCATACAACCTTTCTCGGCATATGGACATGAAGGCTGATCTTAAATTCATTATATGGCCTGGTGACACTAAGACTGTATCTAAGGGATGGGAGTGGCCAACAAGTGGGAAAAAGCTCAGAATTGGGGTTCCCATAAAACCTGGGTTTCCTCAATTTGTTAAAGTCGAAAAGGATAATAAAAATAATAGCCGGATTGGAAAAGCATACTGCACAGATGTGTTTGATGCTGTAATGGCTGCACTACCTTATCATGTCCCTTATGAATATGTGCCCTATGAAGATGCCAAGGGAGAGAGCAATGGGACGTATGATGATCTTGTTTACCAGGTCTATCTTAAGGTGAGTGACAATTATTTGCATTTACTTATTCTTTTAACTTGGGAAAAAAGTAGGTATTCCTCCCAACAATCATGTACTTCTATGACCACTATGGATCTGTAGTTCTTGCTGCATATAGAACAGCTTTTCCGCTATATAATTGTTAAGCCTAGCTTTCATGCTCTGAAGTTTCAAATTCTTTTTTGTTCCTCTTCTTTTTTTTCATTCTCTTTCTTTTTTTTTCATTCTTTCGAGAACCAAGCCCAGCCAAAACATCAGGGTGAGGGTGGGATTGATTCCAGGTCTCCACACAAGAGACTTTACCAATACATCCAGTTGGCAACCTCATTTTCAAAGACATGTAGGTTCAATGATTTGTATTATGTGCCTTGTTATGAAGTTGTTAAAAGATAAGAGGAACTGAAATCTCATAATAAAATTTGTCATTAGTTGATTCGACAGCAATGACCTTTAAGACTTCCTAACTGATTGTAGCATAAGTATGATTAGCATTCCAATAGGTGGCAAATGAATTGATGGGTAACAAAGGGGTCATGAACTCCTACATTACATTATCTGTTGGGGCTTGCCTACATGAATTGTTGTGAATCAAATGATCTTCTTACTAATTCAAATCATTATTTAGATTGGTTTAATGGAAATCCAATATTTCTGTTTACAATGCCTGTTTAAATATTATTCAAAATGTGTTTTGTATTGACCAATTTGTTTAGTTTGTAATTATTTACATATTAAATTGACATCCTTGATCCTAATCATTTTTTCTCATGTCATTGTGATTTGGAGATTATCTGTGTCACTATTGGTTGAAATTTAAGCCATTACTATAAAACACCTCATAACTTAAGATAAAAAATATATTGTTCACAGTTTGTAATTTCAGATTCATATATTCTTGTTAATAGTATTTTAGCACATATCCTATTGAAAATTTCTCCTTGCAGTTAGGCCTCAAAAACTGAATAGGCTATGTGTGCTATTCAAAGTTTTAGATTCTTATAGGTGTATATTTGCAGCTACCTTGTCTTCAGCGCTGTTCAAGTTGCTACTTCTATAGTGAGATTCAAACACCAAATTGTGCTTTTCTTTAGCACTTCCCTCGCCTGCTTTGCCTATCGGTTTGCGTTACCTACTCCTATCCTTTGTATCTTCTCCGACCTCTCTTCCTTCATTGCCCTAGCCCTTCCCTTTAATTGCTCTTTTCCTCCATGAGCCCAATAAACCCTCCATTTTCAATCCCATCTAGAAGGGCCCTTGGCCTTGAGCTCCTCGGAGGTCTTCTTTTTTAACCCTGTAGTTGGCTTGTCTGCTGTGGGCTTTGTCGGGGCCAGCTTAGGGATGAGATCGTTGACTGTGGTGGTAATGATCTCATTGGGAACCACTACTAGGGTTTCAGTAGCAAAAAATTAGGCATTTGGTATTATAGGCCATATCAGAGGGAAATTACAAGTCACTGGAACTTGTGCCTCTTCATTGACATCACCACGACTTGGCATTGGAGGATGAGTCCTCGCCACTACATCTATCCACATCAAAGTGGCCTTCAACCAGGGCCTTTAGTCCTCAATGTTTTACCTGGATGATGTCCCCCTCACTCAGCTTTTAACCTTGAAGATGTTGGAAAGTATCATATCAAAGAGATTGATGTGGCGAGCTAGTGTCACTCCCAACTATTGCTTATTACCAAAGACCTCATCTGATTAGTTTGTCAAACACTGATGACCATGTCATTCTTGTAGATTCCAAAGAATGTATTGGGATTGGGTGGTTGTTGGGTCCTTGATAATAGAGAATCTCATTGGCTTAAGAAAAGTGGCATAAAGAGGAAGGCAAGAGGAGATGGATTTTTCGCTCTTTCTATTAAGTTTTAATCGGTAGTTACCAAAGATTTTTATGGTTTTCTGATAATCCAATGCCTAATATTTAACTAACAACCAATTCTAGAAAACTAGATCAGTATGGCTGCTAGAATATATAAATCTGCCGGTAAATATGGCCTTTTAAATGGTAATTGCACTATGATGAGGGTATATATGGGCAAGTATCCTAGAGAAAAACTGAAAAATATGTATCCATGAGTGATATGCTTTATGTTTTTCTTATAGCATCATCTCATTTCAAAGGATCATATGCTGTAAGGTTTGGATTAGATTTCTAAATTCCATAATTCTTTTCTCTGTTGGAAGTGGTTATGTTTGCTTTTAGCGATAGTCCTTTTTTGTGATTTTATGCAGGTTTGAAATTATTTATTACATTCTACTTTATGTTTTAATTAAAGATCTGAGTTGATGAGTTAGATTTTAAACATCTTTTTTTTTTTTGGTAGCATATTCCTTTTGACCAATCTGTAGTAAGTCTTTATGATGTAAGATGTCATTCTGATCTCTTTGTAGTCAGATTTTCAATCTGAAATATGCGAGAACCTCGATAATTAATGCAAATATCTAGGACATGAGGAAATGTTATTTTTAAAAAAAATGTTAGAATGTTATCTCTTGAGCATTTTATTGATGTTTTCTGTAAGTAACATGCACAACTTAAAGGCCAAGAATCTGCTATGCTTTTAAACAAAAGCAAATGGACATCTAAGGCTTTATTATCCATGTTCACATAAAAATATATGGTTCCTCTGTGTGCAACAATATCTGCTTTATAACAATTGAGACCTGCAGTCAGATTATTCAATTCTCCATGTTCGCATGAAAATATATGCTTCCTCTGTGTGCAACAATATCTGCCTTATAACAATTGAGACCTGCAGTCAGATTATTAAATTCAAAATACTGGCACATCTTGTTACTACAGAAGGCCTCTATTAATTTTGTTTTTCTCATTTGGAGCCGAATGCAGAACCTTGATGCTGTGGTGGGTGATGTGACAATCATAGCCAATCGATCTTTATATGTGGATTTCACATTGCCATACACTGAATCAGGGGTGTCCATGCTGGTACCTATTAAGGACGAGCGCCATAAAAGTGCATGGACCTTCTTGAAACCATTGACTACTGATCTTTGGTTGGCGAGTGGTGCATTCTTTGTCTTCACAGGGTTTGTGGTGTGGTTTCTTGAACACCGGATCAACAATGAGTTTAGAGGTTCACCTGCACGTCAACTTGGTACTGTCTTCTATTTCTCCTTTTCCACACTTGTCTTTGCACATAGGGAGAAGGTGACAAGCAACTTGTCAAGGGTTGTGGTGATCATATGGGTGTTTGTTGTTCTCATACTTCAGTCTAGTTATACTGCCAGCTTAACCTCAATGCTCACAGCGCAACAACTTCAGCCAACTGTCACTGATATAGATGAGCTCATTCGAAGTGGGAACTATGTTGGATACTTGAATGACTCTTTCATGCCTGGGCTTTTGAAACGGTTGAATTTCAATGAGTCAAGGATTATAGCTTACAACTCTCCTGAGGAGTATCATGAGGCCTTGTCCAATGGAACTGTTGCGGCCATTGTTGATGAGATACCTTACATCAAAGTATTCCTCTCCATGTACTGTAACCAGTATGCCATGGTTGGACGTACCTACAAGACTGATGGATTTGGATTTGTAAGTAACATTTTCAAATTTGATGCATACATACAATAGAAACACAAGCATGCACATAAGTCATAGTCTCAGGCATTGAAGTTAACCTGGAAAATACCTACCTTTAACATGTACACGTAATTATTTACTTTATCAATTACTAACTTGCTAGTAAGGAGTCCTGAAATCTATTAAGTAGAAGATAAAGAAAGGGAGCTAGTTCAACTTATGGCGTGAGATGTTTGCTATATATGCAAATAGAAAAAGGAAAAAGAAAAAAAAAAAGAAAAAAGATTGTACATTTAGCTGTTATGTTTGTAGGGCAAAGTGTATTAGGGGAAAACACCCATGATATGGGCATGCTTTAAATGCAGAACTGAATCTATCCCTCTATATTATAACCATGACGAGCATTATCTCATCTATTTTGTGTTTGCATTATGAATGAATATAACGAGAAAGGGAAGTTGTTAGCAACTTTATCATATTCTTACAAGTTACAATTTTCATCCAGGCAATCGTTAGTGCCTGGGTTCTTTCCTGCACGTTTGAGCCCCTATCTTAACATACCTTCCTCTATATTGTTTCAACACAACCATGACATAGTTTATCGGCTTTCATAAACTTCATTCTAGTAGAGCATATTCTATGCTCCACCAAGCATGTTTATTTTTGACTATTCAATTACTAGTCTAACTAGAGATCCTATTTCGCATTCTCCTCGTTGCTACACTAATATGTCCTCACCAAGGAATGCTGAACCGGCCTGTACCGTACAGGCCGGTTCAGCCCATACCAAATCAGTCTGGTCTCTGACTAGTTCGATTTGGCGTTAAAAAACGTCACCAATCTGTACCGGCGCGTACCGGCTAGGCCAATTTTTTTTGAGCTTTTGGATGCATGAACTAGGCCGAACTAGTTGTACCGGTACCAGTACACCGAATCGATCTAGTGGCCGACTGGTATGTCTATTAGTACCAGTTCGGCGATCCTTGGACCTCACCTCTTCAAGCCTAAAATGCTCAAACTGCAATTTGTACGGCATTGTTTGTTTCATAATATCTCTTTACATCCAACTGGTTTGATATGCAAATGCAGGACTTTGGTGTCATTCTTCCATACTATGAATGGTTTTTTTGTGGGCTAGTTGTCTCTGTTATCTTTCGGAATATACAAGTTTCTAGAAATCCCAGCAAACATTATAATTTACTGATCCATCAAATTTAAGCTTAGGAGTAAATGCAGAGGAACCTTGAAGCAACAATTCTAGAACCATCTTTCCTGACATTGTATCTTTGTTGGTTTCCTCTATTACAGGTCTTCCCAAAGGGTTCGCCTTTGGTTCCTGATGTATCGAGGGCAATTCTAAATGTAACGGAGAGTGCAAAAATGGACGGGATTGAGAGAGAATTATATATGAATGGAAGCTGTTCTGACCAAAGGGATACAACCATCACTTCAGATAGTCTTACATTTAATAGTTTTTGGGGTCTATTCCTCATAACTGGGGTTGCTACCCTTTGTGCCTTAGTTCTTCATTTGGGTAGCTTTCTTTATGAACATCGAAATATATTGAGAACTTGTGATTCGGAGAACTCTGTACGTCAGAAGTTTGCTCTGCTGGCCAAACTCTATGATCAAGCAGATCCATCCCTGCATGGACCAAAGAAGACAGGAACCGGGGATGAGCAGGTAATAAGTGATGTTGTGCCTTCACTTCATAACAGCGAACTGCAAAGCCCATCAAGCATCTCCAATTATGAACATGGATACTTTGGGCCTGAGGATGATACAGGAACCCCACCAGAGGAACCAGGAACTCCAGGTAGAGAGGTTGCTAGTCGTAATCCAGACCCTCCATCATTTGCAGAGATGCTTAATGAGAGGTAATGTCATTTCCATGTCTAAATACTGATTTTCACTATTTTCAATGGTCATGTGGCAGTTCCACAGTTAACACCGGAAGGTCATTTGTCTAATATTTCTTTATTAAGCATGAAAAGAATCATGTCAAAAAGAGAGAGAAAATCTAGACATTAACACAATTATATTTTGGTAATGGACAGCAGATGTGATCCTATTATAGAATCTTTTTCTTGATGATATGAGGTACTTTGTACGATTTCTGGTTGTTTTTGTTTGAGAAATGTGATTTATGATAGTTCTGTAGTTATCTCCTTGTTCCTAAATCTCTCAAGTTGGATGCTGTCACACTGGTGTTTTATTTAATTTAGAGGAATAAATGTCTCACAAATCATAAACACCATTTCAAGTAACTTAAGGCCTCATTTGGTATTCCAGTAGGAGAGCCGAAAAGCATTTCATGAAGGGTCATAATCTCTTTTGGATGATTTTAAGGTGCTTAATAAAAATAAATAGCTTTCTATCCCATCCAAAAGCTGAAAATGTTTACTAAGAAAAAACTTTAATTTGAAGCTTTTAGGCAAAAGCTCTATTTGAGAAAATGCAGAAAAATATTTTATTTTAATAAAAATTCTGCACAAATGAGAATACCTATGCTAAATCTTCATAATTCTTCCTAATAATATAATATAATATAGTATAGTATCATATAATATAATATAATATAATACTATTATTATGTAATAACATTATTATATTATAATAATGCTATAAAATATTATAATATGTTTAGAATAAATACAAAATTATTATTTTTCATAATTTCCGTGCTAATTTGTTCATAACAGATTATATATTATTATTATAATAAAAGCATAATATTATTACATTATAACATTATTATATAATAATTTTACACTTTAATAAATATAAAATTTATATTTTTATTTATGTTAAAATAACATAAAAAATAATTTATGAATTAAGAATATTTTATAGTAATAGTTTTTGATAGTATAAATAGTTAGATTGCTGAAAGCATTGTGTAGTGTCTGTTATTATCATTTTCTGACACTAAAAGTATTTTTTTGACTTAATTATCAAATAGATATTAAAGTTCGTTGAGCAGTAAATAATTTTATTTAAAGCTCTATTAGTAAAAGTTATACTATCCCGCTTCAATACCAAACTAGGTCTATGTCATAAATTTATTCTGTCGGCTTAGAATGATTTAGCCCGCCCTCTTTTTGTACATGCTTCTTATGTAATGTCTGGCTGCTATTATTGATTGGAAATTTTTGTGGGGCTCACTTGACTGAGCATAGAGCATTTAATATGGTTCCTTATTAAGAGAACACTATGGCGGTGCTTTATACCATCAACCCTTCATGAATTGCACTAAACCAACAAGGTAGATGAAAGTTCGTACTTGGGGTTGCACGCCAAAACATTTTTGTCATGCCCCAAATCTGGAGCATGATATGGTCGTGCTATCGAGGGGTATAACCCACGATAACACGAAGCCAATGTTACATTTAGCTTCCAAATCCATTTCAAACAAAATAGAATAAATAGGAATCCAATTTCATTATCAGGAAATACAACCAATACTAGTTCAGAGCGTCCAATTCCAAATATAAATACCAAAACCATAATTCTTACTATTCAGAAAATCACTAACTACAAATTCATAATCAACTGAAGAACTAAAGTTCTGCTCCGCTATATAGATTGCCAAGCTTGCTAGTGCGAACTCCAAGTCTGTATCATTCTTCATTCCTATCAATCCTATTCATCTGAAGAGAGAGAGAAGAATAGAGGTATGTAAGCGATTTGACGATTCTGAGTAGGTCAGATCTGAGCGATGCGATCAATAAATCATAGGCATGGGTTCGATTAGAGCCAAGATTAATTAACATGGTTCATCAATGAAGGTTCTAAGGATATTCAATAGGATCGGGGTGATCGGTCCAGTAAGCAACCCGAGCATCAGGGCGGATCAGGGCCCTTTACAGGGGTTAACTTAGGCTCGTAAATCAGGTCGACAGAATTCGATACTGGGTTCCATAGATCTTCTAGAGAGAGAAAGGAGAGAGGAGAGAAAAAGTAGAGAGAGGAGAGACGAAACAAGAGAGAAAGAGAGGGATGGCTTTCTCTCTCCTCTTTTTCTTTTCTTCTTTCTTTCTCTTCTTTTCTTCTTTCTTCTTTCTTGGCAGCACAAAAGAGAAAGGGGCGGCCAGTGGCTGTGGTCATGGTGGTCTGGGGAGGTGACGGCCGGAGGGCAGCCGATGGCGGTGGCTGGCCAGCCGAATTTGGTGGAAGAAGACCGAAACAGGGGTGCCTTGTTTCGGAAGAAGTTCTAGCGATTGCCGGTTCAAACTAAAGAAAATGGAGGCCCAAAACATTAAAGAAGAACGAAGAGAAGATGGAGAACTCATACCTCAATCCTGCGAGGCTTCCTGGCAACTCTTTTTGATGAAAATCCAAGGAAAAAAACTCGGAATTGGAACTCGAAATAAGCGGCTAGATCTCGGTCTTCATTGATAGAGCCCGGAGGAGGAAGGAGGATTAAATTGGATGAATCCTAAGAGTTCTAGTCAAACTCGGATTGCTTAGATAACTTTAATTTTTGCCGGAAATCGGGGAAGAAGAAGACTCCAATCAGAGCCTCTTATTTGCATCATGCCACAGGCACGATTTGCCTTAGGCCTGGCCTCTTCAAGGCAGGCCCACAAGCCCAAGGGTTGGGTTAGGCGCTATATGGCTGGGCCTGGCCACTCCTGGTCGGCTCACGAGCCCTAAAAATCAGGGTTATTATAATTTTCCTCTATTATTTTTAATTTCTGATATTGGAATTCCAACTCTTTGGATGGGTGATTCAACTTAAGGTATCAATTTAGTTGATTTGGGCCAAGACCTAGGACTAATGGTGTTTCTGATATCCGGCGGCGGGGGGGAGCATCAATCGAGAACAAATGGATGCTAACTGGTTCAGTTGCTAAAATAACCAGGAGAGTATCCACCATGTCCCATCCTTGGTTTTGTGCAATGCTTGGAGGCTCTACAGAAAAAAGTTATCTTGCGAAGTGGCGAGAGGGCATGGGTAGAACTCCAGCTATTTGTTGTGAAGCAAGGGGCTGGTTTTTTTTTAAATTGGTAAATGGCAGATAAGAGACTGGTAAATTTTTCGTGTGTGTATTACAAAGTATTTTCCTTTTCTTTTTCACTTAAATAATTAAGTTGGGCAGCCCAGAAATCCACTGTAGTTTTTCTGGGGGAAAAAAGAGAAAAGGAAAATTATTTTTTTGACCCTCTCAAATTGTCCATGTTGCATACAAATTCCCCGTACTTTAAAAAAAGGTTTTATTTAACTGCTTCAAGTTATGATTCGTTCCAATCGGAGAGGATCCAAACGTAAAACTATGGCCACTCCTGTTCAATCTTCTACACTAGGATTGCGCAAATCGAGGCTATGATAAATAAAATTAACATTCGGGACCCAAAAGAAGAAGGGGGAAAAAAAAACAACAGAAGAGAGGGGAAGAAATGCGGAGGGCATAGGTAGGGCTGTGGTGTTTTGAAACCTCTCAAAAGGGGTAGCATAAAAACATTTACAAGCCCCCACCAAAAAAGAGGTTATCACCTATTTTTTAATATATTTTTTATATGTGTTTTCCGCCGCATCTTACGGTTGATTTTTATCTCTTGGGATGCATGAGACTTAATTAGTTGGTTGGGATTTTTCGTCGCATGCAAATTATTATCTTTTGAGACTCCTTTGATTGGCAAAAATATTTTTTTTGCTGAAATATTTTTTTTTGCTAAAATATTTTTTTTGAAAAGCTAATGCCTAAGTATATAATGTCCGGAAAAGTAGTTTTTGTATGTTTAGTTGATCATAGAAAAATGACACATTTCAAAGTAGCTTATCTTTGGTTAAGCATCTACTTTTTTGAAAAAAAATATGTAAATTTTTTGTTATGCCTTTAATAAAGAAAAAGATATTATTTCATTCTATCTAAAAGTTTAAGGATATTTTTGATAAATATTATCCCAATTTTGAGCCGGTGGGAAAGTGACCTTACCATATTTTACATTTTTTTTTCATAAATGTAAGAATCTTATTTTCATGAGAAAGTTACTTTATTATTTCTCTTCTTTAAAAACTCTAACTAAATATAAAAGTATTTTTTTATTTTTCTGTTGACTATACTTTTTCTCTTCTTCTTTTGGTGGACCAAACGAGTTCTTAGTGAATAGATAAGATGGCATTACTATCATTGATAAACTCCACTTTTACAATTCCCCAACGAGCTAGTTCACTTTGAATTTGGAAAATTCAGAATTGTTGTATGCTATCCATATATGTAAGCCTGGAACTTAGTGCAGCATGGAATTTTCTTTATCAATCACCGTATTTCTTTCTTTTCCCCCACAATTATGTCAATGATTTACGTGTGTATATTGGCTTTAAACTTTATCTCTTTCTTGAATCAAGGCTTCATCAAATGGTTATTAGAGATGACAATGAGGCAGCTATGGGTTGAGTAGACTATTACCATACTCGCTCCATAGTTGGTAATCATATATTCATACCTACCCTATAACTGCCTCAGAGCGGAACATGGTGGGTGAAGTTAGACGATGCAGGTTGGGATAAGTCAGAACGGTTAAGCTACAATTTTTTTCATACAAATTAAATAAATAAAAAAATATAAAAATAAATCCCAGTACTTAAAGAAAATAAGAATCGAAGGTTTATAACATAATAAACTAAATTTTCAACAATAATAGCAAGCTTTAGAAAGTCAAATGTTCCTTAAACTAAGAAAACCAGTCATCTGGAAAAAAAAAGTATGTATCTTGTACCTTTGACATGATTAATATTGTTCATAACCAATCACAATACATTTTTCTCCATTATCATCATAATCATCAAGGTTTATATATAATTAGGTCGGGTTCGGAGGTTGATATTGTCATTATCTATAACTGCCTCGGATCAGCTGCTGGTTTTAGAATGAAAACCCATCATCGCAACTAATTCTTAACAGATTAGGTAAAACTTATCTCATTAAGGTCGAGCCGAGCCGGATATCCAATATGGCAGAATAAATTGCCACCCTCAATGGTTATTAGCCCCCTCACCTTCCTCAGCTCCCTTTTGCAACAAAGTCTCAATTCAAATCTCCAGTGGTCTAATTGTTGTTGTTCATAGCTGTGTTGCCTTCTGCATTGCTGGCCTTCTCGGCCTCGGCCCTGACCACAGTGTCCTTTTTGTATTCTCTGAAGGAGAGAATGGAGAATATTGCTGCCATGGTGGAGCTGGCCGGGGTGGTGAGCCTAGACCCCTCACTGGAGCCAGGAATCGTGACCATTGTGGAAACAACGTTGAAATCCAATATCAGACCCAAGCATGGTGGCTTCGGCCCATTTCGAAAGAACTGAAGCTTGGCTCAAGCATGGGAATCTGAGTCCTTTTTTGGAGAGCCAATCAAAGTGAGAAAAGCCTCAATGTAAGATGCAAGCATCATGCGAAACTGGTTCTCCAAAAGAAACAACCCATGTTCCTTGCCCACCACACTGCAAAAATAACACCAAACATGCTTTCTCTTCATGATTTTCTCAATATTCTGTTGGATTTTTATTGTAATGGTTTAATTTCTGGAAGAATTTAGGAATTATACTTTTACAGGCAGATACTTAAGTAGTTCAGTTTGATATTTTTAAATTTTAAAAATAAATGAGCACAATTTTGTAATTTTAAATTAGATGTTCAGGACTCACATGCTATTAATATAATAAGATATCAAGATTATTAATTGTATGGATGTCTAGGTGGAGATAAGGATTTTAAAAACCTCTTACCGAATTATTGCACATATATGATTCATAGTAAAGATATAAAGAACATCATATATTTAGGACCATTAACTATCTAACCTCTACAATAATGTAATGTTTGTTTTAATTATTTATGTTTATATACATAGGTTTTCATAATTGAATGATCTTTGAAGTACTTAGTCATTGTAATGCGATCTAGCATCAATCAATATCTTTGGAAACAATATTACAAATAAAAAGTGAGACTAAAGCACAAAGTTTAGTCACATAGATAAAGAATATATACTCACTAAGATGGTCTTAAATATGACAAGATAGAGGAAGACATAAACATCCAAAATTCACTACATGCATGAGCACCAATTTACAAAATAGTAAATATATTAAAAATATGCCCGGAGATGAATTCGATATGAACTTTTGGTTCACCAGAAGCAGATGGGCACCCACTCCGGCAACGAATGGTCCTCTACTTTATGGTGGGAATCAGGGGATGGAATTCACGTGCGTCATACACGTGAACAGAAATACAGACGGCTGTGATTTTTTGATGCGATTAAAGCTTTTTATTAGTATTTATATGGTATAATAAATAAACCTTCAGTTTTTTTTTTTTTGTTAAACCAAAAGGGGAAGGAGGGAGGAAGAGACAAGCCCACCCCTACGTAGCAGCCCCACTGGGCCCCCACCCCGCCAGGAGAATGTTCGATGCGGGCAGAAATGACCGTATTTTGAGCACGCCGGCCGATTTTACTCATATCCTCCCCACCCGTGAGCCCGACTCTTTATCCCTCTAGGCTCCGGCACGATTACCCTTCGTGTGAGTACGTCACACCTAATACCACCAAGGTTACCAGCAGACCAATAAGTTCTCCCAAACCACGCATTCGAGTAGGAAGTATCCGGTCTCCATAATTTAATCGACGCCCGCGCGTTTCGAACTCGGAACCGCTTGGTTGGAAGTAAGGCCCAGTTCCACTGAGCTACCACCTCAGTGGCAATAAACCTTCGATTTCGAGAGGTGGAAAGGTGTGAGATGTGAAAAGGTTATGCTGGGTCCACAACATTAAATCTGTGAAAGCAATAACGAATAGATTAGATTGAATAATAAAAATAACAATCATTGTTACGAATATTCAGACCATAGTTAGTGGCAATGTTACTTTTCAGACCAAGTATGTTTACATAGAGGCTATTGGGGTTACGGATTGGGTGATCTCGTACATAGCTGATCACTCGGAGGTCCTGTGGATGGAAAAATTAAGTTGCCTAGAGCATTTTGTGACTTGCTATTTTTTATTTTTTATTTTTAATATATTCATGTTAGAAACGTATGAGCCATCCACTACAGTGAGGAAAAAAAAAAGAAAAAAAAAGAAAGAAGAAGAAGGAGAAAAAGAAAAAAAAGAAAGAAAGAAGAGAA
>JAOXJJ010057152.1:0-14667 GCA_025769935.1 Phoenix roebelenii | reverse complement strand
TGATCACGGATCCTGGAAGAAGATGCTGTCGTTGGCTGGGGCTTAACCGTGGGATAAGGAGGATCTCGGTTGGTTGGAGATGAAGCTTGCGGATGAGGTTGATCCGGAACAGGGGAGCTTGGTTTGTGGATGCAACGTGGAAGGGGAGTACTTTTTCCATATGGGGTTGTTAATGTTATTTAAAGCCTTAATAAAGTATTTCTCTTCACATTCCATATCAATTCTCATTGGTGGACCATGTTGGGATAAGAAGCTCTGTAGGAGAACATCTCTTGATTGAGTTTAAGTCCCAATAGAATCCATAACTAATTCCTTGATGCCAATTAAGGGTCTCATGACTCATCTAGTGCATTTTATTATTTTTTTACATTTATTTATTTATTTATTAATTTAAAAAAGCCCTATTTTAGTTTATTCGCCATGGGCCTTCAAATGCATTGGGCCGTGTCTGGTCAGGTTGGGTTGGGTTTGAATTCAGTAAATCCAAACCTGATCCAAAAAATAGAACGGGTCTAATTTAAGGACCCGATCCGGCTCCACGGGTCCTCCAAAATGGATCATGTTAGGACGGGTCACGGGTCAACCTGACCCATTTGCAGCCTTAGATATCAGTCTTTTTCTAGTTTTTGTGTGAATTAAAAAATATCGACTAGTGAACTTACAAGATAATGCACAAACTTGTGATGGAATTAGATAAGCTATCACAATAGATTACCATTTCAATTCATCGTGTTTAAGGATGGTCGTCGGTGAAATATTAATTGGTAAATCTCCAAGCATTTAAAAATCTCAACAAAAATTGTTTTCTTATT
Organism: Phoenix roebelenii; assembly: GCA_025769935.1. Taxonomy (NCBI): domain Eukaryota; kingdom Viridiplantae; phylum Streptophyta; class Magnoliopsida; order Arecales; family Arecaceae; genus Phoenix; species Phoenix roebelenii. Next base: position 13,855 of record JAOXJJ010057152.1, on the reverse strand, counting down.
TTCGTCAAGAGAGAGAAAACCACCACCCACCTTAATTTCAAAGGCCAATGAAATCCTTTGCACCCAAAATCAATGTCGGATTTCTATTTGGCGACTTTGATGTGTAGATTCACGAGTGCTTGAAAAGACTTGACTGTGCTTAAAGATTTTAGCATTTTTATCAAGTTATTTGTATGATTTTTAGAGTTTGCTTGGAAAATTATATGTTAAGGAATCTGGCCAAGTGAATGATTGGGTGAGATCTTTGTAGACAATATAATTAACATAGAGATCTTTTTTAGCCGTTGGCGGGCAACAATAACTTTTGTCTTCTTTCTAACAATAACTGCTGTTACAACCAATTTATTTGTTGACCAGTCTATCGGAATCTAATTTTGAAATTATGTTAAAATCACTAATAATTGCATATAACAAAATTCAACGTATATAAAAAATTAGAGAAATAAGTAATACATGAAACTTAAAAAAGAATTGAAAAGCATGCCTGGAATGAGATGTGAAACACTATCCTATGAATGAATTTTACCTCTTTATGCAGGTATATGATAAGATCTTTTCTTACATATAACAAGCCCAGGGTTAGCCCGAAGCTTGCTATCACAAGCCTGATGGCAGGGAGGTCTAGCCCAATGGAATCTTTCATTTTTCTAGGAAAAGAATTTGGAAGAGCCAAGAAAAAATTGAATGCAAAATTTGAAAAGGAAGCTCGACTCTTGGAATAGTAGCAGACTAACTCACACCTGCACAATTTTTGATTCATCTCGACACTACAAGAAAATACATCTTTTCTGACATTTTTTATGACCTTTACCGACATTTGTAAGCATCGGTTAAAGTTCTACCGACGCTAAACAAAGCGTCGCAGAAGCGTCGGTGATACTTGAATGGAAAAAGTTTTTTCCGGCGCTGTTGGAAAACATTGTAAAAGGTCAAAGCCTCAAAACCGACGCTTATAAGCATCGGCTTTAGCCTTCAATTTTTTTAAAAAAATTATTTTCTTTAGCATTCCCATTCCTCCTTGGTTGAGAGTAATTTATCAAAAGGGAAACTGATCCTGGCTGCTGCTTCTGCTCGCTTAAGAAGAGGAGACTCGAATAAAAGAAGAGGTGTTTTGGGCATTACCTTAGGTCTGGTGCCAAATCCTTTTCCTAATGACTCCACTGCTCAGAAACCAGAATATAAGGATAGCCTCTTTTCCCGTCCCAACGCAAAAACCACCCACGAACTCAATTTGGAAGATCCTAAGATGATAAATTAAACATATCACGAGGAAAACATAATTTTGAGAAAATGAAGAAAAAAAGGAGGGGGGTTGAGGGGAGCAAACCTATGATCATGGCGGGAGGGGGGCGGAGGTGGAGGCAAGCGTCGGCTAGGTCCTTGACGAGCAGACTGAAGATGAGGTCTCGGGCGGTGGAGACAGTCGGGCCGTGAGCCTGGGGAAAGGCGAGGGGCCGCTTGACGATGTTGTGGAGGGTGGCCTCGTTGCTGGGCCCGACGAAGGGGGTCCGGCCATACAGAAGCTCATAGTAGAGGACGCCGTAGGCCCACCAGTTGATGGTACTGCCGTGGGAGCAGCTGACAGCAACCTCGGGGGCGACGTACTCGTGGGTGCCGACGAAGGAGCAGGATCGAGTGGCGATCGGCTCGGCGACGAACTTGATAGTCAAGTTTAAAGACCATACAATAGCATGTATCTTGTAGGATAGTGATTACGGGTATCGATCCATAGAGATTGGAGTACAATTATTTTCTTAAAAATATGTGAAAAAGAGCTTGTGAGAAAGATTAAACTATGGTAATCCAATAAGAAGTGCAATTTGAAAATAATATGATTAGAAGAACCTAGGGCAAGAAAAATTCACCACTAATATAGCAACAATGATTAATTGAATTTTACTTTGTGCTTGGATTAACATGCAAATTGGTTACAAGCCTAATAAGCATTCAAATAGAAATTCATAAAAGTAATTTAAAAATAATCCATCTTCAATTAGCATAAAATATCTATCCTAATCTAGGGTGGCAGCACACCGCATTTTTCTTAAGCATAAACTTTCTTATATTTACTTAGTGATCATGAACAACAGTTGTATAAACATCATACTTAAAATCACAGAATTTAAATATGAGATAAAAATATATTCATTAAGATCAATGAAGTTCATACAACTCCAAGAATAAAAGTTAAAAATACAAAACCGTTGTTGCCTTTGTTAGGGCTTCATCCTGCCCTAGTGAAGAGATTAGCCCTCCATGTAGATGTGGACAATAGCAGCGCAGAGGGATTCTTCCATCAAGACTGGCTTCTCCTCCTTTCTTTCTCCTCTCTCTGACGTCCCCTTCTTGCTTCTGCGCCCCTCAATTTATAGGGCGGGGTTTGGCCCATTGTGGAATGAAATCAACTGATTTTTCAAGAGAAAAATCAGCGCAACATCTTTTGGAGATCACGATTTGATTTGAACAAAAATCAAAAGAGTCCATGCCTAATTTGGCAGCTAGGGCTTTGAGGAAGGCTGCGGGGGGTGGCTCCCTCGACCTCTACAAAAAGGAGAATAATTAATAAAATGGATCCACGAAGCAGAGTTTGATTTGGAATAGAATCACCCTAGAATCCGCCCTTGATTTTGTGTCTCTGATTGCAGTCTACTTTTGACCATGGAAACGTTTGAATTTTGAAATTCTCATTAGATACACTTTTGTTCCTTTCTAAGTTAATTTCCAACGAATCCAATTTTAGCTTAATCAGATATGTATGTCAAAAGTTATGGGCAGAATACCAATACTTGTACAAGCTGATAATTTCCAAATCTAGCTGTTACGTTTTTAGAGATGGGATCACGTCTCCACCCTTTCTTAATTTGATCATGCACGCCTCCAAGAGTCCATGATGATAAGGGAGTCTTAGACTTGGTCCTCCTTTCACCATGGACTTGGTCGTAGCCTAAGATGGAATGGGTTCGACTCGACCTATACACATTAGATTTGACCAATATGACAAAAAAATCAGTCAAACTCGAATCATTTCTGATAATTTATTAAAATGCAATGGTGAAGGGGAATACATCTTTTCATGGTTAAATTTACAAAATATGTGCATGAAAATAATGATAAGTGCAATGAAAAAAGGGTTAATTTATGCATTATTTATCACTTATCACACCCCCCAACCTACATTTTGCTAGTCCTCGAGCAAACTAAAAATAGAAACTTAAAAAAAAAATAGCTCACTTTCGCAGTAATCACGATTGCATTTACCGTATGCAATAAGGCTTTAAACCCCTAGGTGGCCCTAGTAGACGAGTTTTGTCTCATGAGGGTTTCCAGCAAAGATACCCACAAACTTCTATCTCTACCCAAAGAATTTATTTTATCTTTCTCTAAAATCTAATTTCAAATGTATAAATGATAAGAATTTCAAAGTACACAAAATTTTAATTACTAAGTCAACTCAAATCCTAGGTCAGTATGCAATTTAAGTTGAAGTCATTAAGTTTCCGTTAGAAAGTTGTAAGACTTATTTATACTTGAGTGCTTGGTGAAATCTGGACCATATACAAACTAGAACTTCAGATCTCCAAAATACTTCTAAAGCTAGTAGTTTCCAAGAATTGGTCGGATAGACCCTAATCACTACTTCAAAATCATCCTATCTTATAGGATTTCGAGAGTTGTGGATGTTTACTTTAATACTTCATGGACATTATTTGTAATATTTCAGTTTATTCGAATTTTTACAACGATGGCTTTTACACTATCGTCTTTTTCAAGGTTAATATACATATTATTTTTTTTGCTTCTTTTTTTTGGATATATTGTGCACTATTACTCTTGTGATGATTCCTCCGTGTAGCGAGCATTCAGTCAACAACTCCCACACTAGTTGGTGTAAGGTGTTGGGTATTAAGACTCCCCTATGGACCTATGCTCGGGTTTCTCATTACAAGCCTGCTGTGCTTTGACAATAGGTAGCCCTTTTCGATGTACCTAACTAAATCCACTCCTTTTTTATTTATTCTTATTTTTATTTTTTTTATTTTTTGAGATGAAAGTGAATTAGATAGGTATGAATCATCGACTCAAGGTTGCTACCAGACTTAACAACATAATGTTGAACCTAACCCTTAGAAGTGCAGACCATGTGTATTATGAAATTTCAAAGTAAAAATTATCTTACAACTCACTAAAAGAACTTTTAATTAAAAAAACTCAAATTATCTTACTTCCGACTAGTTATTGAACTTTTTAGATTTTATATACTTTGTGTATTATCATTCTAGCACTATGCACAGAAATTAGCCTTTCATTCATTTTTTTAAATAAATAAAAAATAAACTATGCAATGCATATGAAAGATAGGAGCATTATACCTTAGTTGTATCAGCAGCATGAGAGTCCCTATTAAAAAATGCAACAAGAAAATGTGCAAACATGACTTATGAGAATTGGGTTGCCTTCCAACAAGCACTAAGTTTAATGTTTTCAGCCAGACACAGCGCATCCAATTGCTGAGACAATCATCAAATGAGGGACTAAAAACTAAGAAATCGTCCATGAATACCTTCAGAAATTTTTCTACCATGTCAGAGAAAATAGCCATCGTACATCACTGAAATGTCGCGAGTGCATTGAATGGCATTTTTCTATACGCAAATGTCCCAAATGGATATGTGAAGGTGGTTTTCTCTTGATCATCAGGATAAACATGCACTTGGTTATATCCAGAATAACTATCTAAGAAATAGTAGAAACCCTGACAGGCTAACCTTTCCAATATTTGATCAATAAAGGGCAAAGAAAAATGGTCCTTCTTAGTCATGGAATTTAGCTTTCTATAGTCAATACAAACACACCAGCCAGTGGTTGTGCATATTGGCATCAACTCCCCTTTCACATTTTCAACTACAGTAATGCCCAACTTCTTTGGTACCACTTGTGTAGGACTCATCCAGTTGCTATCAGAGATAGGGTAAATAATTCCAGCATCTAGCAACTTTACTACTTTCTTGACTACCTTCTTCATGTTAGGATTGAGTCTCTTTTGTATTTCACAGGTAGGTTTTGCATCTTCTTTGAGGTGAATTCGATGCATGAAAATAGAGGGATCAATCCCCTTCAGATCGGCTACGGACCATCTAATTGCATGTTTGTGCTTTTCGAGCATGCTTAAAAGTTGACTTTTCTATTTGTCAGACAGATTAGCCGCAATGATTACAGACAGAGTATCTTCTGATCTTAGAAAAGTATATTAAGCGTTGCCAGAAGTGACTTTAACTCAAGTTCGGGAGGGGACTCAATAGAGGGACAAAGTGGTGCACTAGAAAGAGTAGGAAGAGGTTCATGTTGGGTTCTCCAAGAAAGGAAATTTGTGGAAGACTGATTGTCAAGCAGGGAGTTGACTTCTTCTATGGTCTTGTCTACATCAAAGTTATCAATGTCAAAATGGGCTTAGCATGCCTCTAGAGGGTCATCTGCCAGAATATGGGGTAGGGCTTCTTCTACAAGATCGTCCATTTTGTCTATTAGGAAGTACTTATCTTTTCTTGCGGGTTGATCAAAGGCATGGAATACATTTAACTTGACCTTCATGTTTCCAAAAGATATATCCATCACCCCAGTTCTATAATTGATACATGCATTGACTGTTGCTAAAAAAGGACGACCAAGGATCATAGGGATTTGTAGCCTAAGGTTAGGCATAGGCTCCATATCAAGGACAATGAAATCGACTGAGAAATAAATTTGTCCACCTTGACTAGAACATCTTCAATTGTCCCTCGTGGTATCTTCACAGATCTATCAGTCAATTACAGAGACACTGAAGCAGGCTTCAATTCACCTAATCCAAATTTTTCATAAATCAAGTAAGGAAGAAGATTCACACTTGTCCCTAAATCTAAGAGTGCTCAATCAATAGAATTGTCTCCTACTTAGGAGGGATTTTGTGTTGGAGAATAGAGCTCACATGTTCAGTTAGGAGGACCTTTTTAGGCACATGTGTTCTAGATTTTTGCTTTTGGGTACAAAGGTCCTTCAAAAATTTAGCATAGGATGGGACTTGTTTTATAGCATCAAGGAGTGGGAGGTTGATTTTGACTTGTTTGAAAACCTTCATTATTTCTTCTAGTGAAGTTTCTTTTGTTCCAAAGGGAGAAGGTGCATTTAGACATTGAGGGAAAGGGGCCTTCAATGTATAAGGTGTGCCAAAATGGACTAGATGGAGAAGAAGGGTTTAGATTCTCTTTAGACACAGTCATATCCTTGTCTTCACTTTCCTTATGCTTTCTTTTCCCAATCATATTATCCACTATACGTCCGCTTCTTAGAGTAGCCATGACGTTAGCTTTCTAATGATGAATATCATTTGGGTGAGTCTCTTGAGCCATGTACTGCCCCCTAGGATAACTCATTGGTTGGCTTGGAAGCTTTCCTTCCTCTCTCCTATTCAGTGCATTAGTGAGTTGCCCCATTTGGGTTTCTAGTTTGGCAATAGATTGAGTATGAGAGTGCAACAATTGTGTATTGGCTTCTAGTCCTTGAAGGGCGGTCAACACTCTCTCCTCAAAAGCAGTATCTTTTTGGGGTGGTGGAGGAGGGGCATGTTGAAATTGTAGATAGTGAGTAGGAGGACGGTAGGGATGAACATTCTGGATGGACTGAAAATTTTAGAAATCAGATTGAAAAGTACTAGAAGTATGCTGCTTCCAAGAGAAGTTTGGATGGTTGCGCCATCTCGGGTTATAGTGTTGGAATATGGGTCATTACTTGGTCTGGACTATGCTTGGGAAGCATTAACATATTCTTGGACAAATTCAGAAAATTGAGATGCCAAAGGGCACTTATAAATGAGGTGGCCGGGCTAGAACAGAGGGCACACACTTGTGCTTGGAGAAAATTTGTAAACTACCCTTCAGACATTAATCGGTCCAACTTGCGGGACAGTGTATCCACTTTGTCAGATAGACCTATGGAGTGGCTAACTTCATACATAGTCCCTTTTCTTTGGAAACTCGGGGGTGCTTGATGAGAGGAGGAAGCATGGTCGAGAAAATTTTCATTGAGATTTTCAAACAACTGCCATTTCTCATGCTCAATCTTAAGCATGAAAGTTTCTCCACAAGAAGCATCAACCATTTGACGGTTTCATTTAGACAACCCGTCATAAAAGCGTTGCACTAATCGTCATTTAGGTATTTGATAATGCGGGCATTTTCGGAGTAGATCTCTAAATTTCTTCCAAGTTTCATAAATTCTTCTCCATTAGATTGGGAGAAGCTCATGATAGCACGCCTAAATTGATTTGTTTTTTCTATGAAAAAGTATTTCTTCATAAATTCATGTTGCATTTGGGCCTATGAAAGAATAGAATTGGCTTCCAATGACTTGAGCTACTGCTTATCTCTATTCTTGCGGGAAAAAGGGAACAGCCTAAGTTTTAGAGTATGATTAGTAAAGTTCTAAATTTTGACAGTAGTGCAGATCTCAAGGAACTCATCTAGATGTTTGTATGGGTCTTTGTTGTTGAGCCCATAAAAAGAGGGAAGCATTTGGATGACACTAGACTTGATTTCAAACTGCATAGCAATGATATCGGGTAACCAAATACAAGATGGAGAGGTACAAATGGAAGGAGTGAAGTACTCCTTAAGCAACTTGGGTTGTTCTTATGAGACCCTGGAACTGGGCCCGATCCAGTTGACCGGCTCAGTCCCAAGTTTTGGCCTCACATGCAGCACACGTGAGGCAACGGGATGGAGGGATCCATCCCGAAGAAGGAGCCCCTATTTTAGGCTCCTTCTCCTTCTTCTTCTCCTTTGAGTCTACCGAAGGAGAGCCGCCACACCCAAGGAAGAAAGGGGGAGTGTCTTCTTCGCGTTGTCGGAGAGAGAGGAAGAGGGAGAGCCGAGGCATAGGTGACCCTTTTCCTTCATTGCCGCCGGAGAGGAAAGCAGCCGGACCTTCGTCGGGGCTGAGGTAAGTCCTTCTCCTCTTCCTCTCTTGGTGATTAGCCACGGTGTATGGGGGTTTTAAGCCGGCCGATTGCTGGATTTTGGTCCAAAATGGGATGCCCTACTTTGGCTGTGTGCTTTAGCCGCCGCTGTGTTCGCCGCCGCCAGCCATCGGGGGTGGTCGGGCTTGCACCGCCACCTCCTGCCACCGTCAGGGCTGGCCACCACGGCTACCCTTGGACCCGACCGAGAGGAAAGAAGAAGGGGGTGGGGGGGTCACGGATCCCCTGTTTCGTCGAAGAAGAAGAGGGGAGTCAGGAGAGAAAAGAAAGAAAAAGAAAAGAGAAAAGAAGAAAGAAGAAAAAGAAAAGAAATAATAATAATAATAATAATAATAATAATAATAAAGAGAGAGGGTGGTTTACGGGTATGAACCCAAACTTGATGTGCTAGGCACTCCTGCAGGGCCAGCCATGGGAGGATATTAAAATTTAAGTCTTTGTATACATATATTGTGATGAATTTTAAAAGAAGAATACGATTTTTGAATATTAGGTTCTATGAGGAATTTACGAAATTAATCGGATTTGTTGTGGATCACGTTCGCAAGGTAAGTAATGTAACCTCTTTTCTAGATTTATCAGCAATCTATATCTATTTTACGAATTGCATTATTCTTGATTACGAAATTAATGCAAGGTGTTATATGTCTATTTTTAGAATATTGTACGGCTTTGATTGAGCATATTTGCTTTTGATATGAAATATATTTGATTGATTCGACACCGTATTTTTGATCTGGAACATTGAAACAGAAAGCAAGAAAAGATAATTACATAAAATAGATTCAAACTCGCAGTCGGGCTATGTTGAGGATCCTGCCAATGGGGGCTAATACGTTGGTACTGCAAGAAGATTAGCCGGTGATATGACCCTACCACAGGGAACATGTGGTCATAGTTCTTGACGGTTGAGTTGAATCTGATAAATTAAAAGAGATTAAGATATGAACGATATTTGGTTTTGACACTGCATGCTTTCATGACTGAAATACAAAATAGAGAACTAATTGTACTTCGACCTGGCTATGTTGAGGACCCCACCAATGGAGGCAGATACGTTGGCAATTGACTGTCCCAAAGGACTCACCGCAAGAAGATTAGTCGGTGTTGATGACCCAGCCATAGGGAACATGTGGTCATAGTCCAGGATCGATAAGATGAATTGAACATGTGAAAGAATCTCGAAACTGTTAAAAGAATCTTAATAATTTAAGAAATATTTGACTTGTACCTTGGAACTGCATATATATTTATTTTCTATATATTATTGCTTGATTTATCTAGCTAGAGTGTTCATTACTTACTGGGCTATTTAGCTCATTATACAATTTCTTGTTGTTTTATTGATTCCAAGAACTAGTCTATTGGAGTTCCAAAATGGGAGAGTGACTAGACGGATAGTGACACAAGTTATCTTAGATTAGGGTTATTTTAATTGATCTATTATATTGGATATTTATTATGATTGCTGGATATTGCGAGGTTTTGTTATTTTAAGAACTAAGTTTGCATGTTGCTAAATTATTGTTTCGCTGCGTATTTAAAACTGTGAGACTTTATGACTTGAGTTAGTCAATGGAATAAGATTGCATTTATTCAGTTGAATTATTTTATATATTGAGATATATAGTTAAGATACCTTGCATACTCGTGGGAAGAATTTTCTACGGGTGTGCGGCGGTTGGCGCGGACCCCCGGCTCGCGATCTCGGACCGGAGGTGTGACAACTTTTATGGTATCAGAGCTTAGGTTTAAGATTACTTGGGAATCATGATTAGTCATATCAGAGCTTAGCTTTTAAGGTTCTGAGAATTTGTCGGAAAGTTTGAGAGATGGGGCATGAAGACAAATATCTTTGTTTACTTTTGTTAGTGGTAAATTTGTGTTATCTTATCTAAATTTTGTGATACTGAAATCAGAATGCTAGCTAACTGTGTTTATAGCCAAAGTATGAATAGGCTATTTTGAGAGTCTTCTTGGTGGAGTAATTTGTATTCCAAGATATGATTAATTGGATTTTGACTAAGTTAAGTGAAAGAGTATTAGTCACGGAATATTATCGTGCAATGTAAGTATTTTGGAAGTTCAAAATTAATATCGGATACTGTGACGTTACTTCTAGCTTGAAGTTAATTAATTCGGTCACAAGTTAAGGTTCACATATGAAATGTTGTTTAAGATTTGGGCCATGAAAGATTTTTATAGTTCTTAATTGAAATATTCTTCAAGGATTAAAAACTGTATGTAGATCATGTATGAAACTTCTGTGTAGATAAAGAATATATTTGGGATGAAATTCTAGAATTATTCTTTGGCTTTACCGAGAATTTGAAATTTTAGATCTTTTAAAATTACAATGTAGATTGGGATTTTGATTGGAAGTGATTTAGTAAATTGTGAGAATTTCGTTGTTAAAGAAAAGAATAGTGTTTTTGATTTTGACTGATATGGATATTATTGTGTTATTAGTAGCTTCTCCTATCTGCTGTGAAAAAAGAGAGAGAGAGAGAGAAATCTGACATCCCAAGTCTAGGATTAATAGTTCCTGCATTAGCTGATCTTGGATTTGGAATGTTTTAGCAAAGATCTCGTCTCTTTGATTTGTAGCTTATGCTGTTGAAAGAATTAAAGAGTAATTATCAATCTTGAAAAAAAAATAATTTTATTGGAGATCGTAAAGTATTCATCTCGGTGGAATTATTAATAATTTAAATTATCCTCTTTGGATACAAATAATTGATCTTGTTCATGTCTATCGGAGACTATGTGATGTATATGAAACTTCAATTCAAAGTTTGGATTTATAAGCCGATCTAGAGTCTTTTGTCAATATTGTTGCAGTTGCTGATAAAATCTAGATTTGCATAAAAAATTTGAATTTTAGAGGCTTACATGATTATGATGGAAGATTTTTAATAAATGCCATAGATCTCGATGAAGAAAATTCTAGAAGAGATCGCCGAGTCAATTTTACTTATATCTATTGATTTAAGGTCTTCTAACTTGGTGGAGCATTGAGAAAATTTTTCTAGTTATTTTTACTTTTAAAAGTTTAACTTGGAATCGTCTAGTTGAGTAGATGAGAGAATTAAGATTTAATTTATTTTGAATTATAGTAACTAGCCTATATGGTGTTTTTGAACGTATCAATTGACTCGAGGATCAGTCTAGATGGATGTACTCGAGGAAAGTTAGAGGAAATTAAAATTTTGGGTCTCCTTAGTTCAAAATACAAGGTAATATTTTGATTGAAAAAAGTTATTAGTGAATTCAAAAAATTTTGGTGGTTTGAATCAGAGTGCGCAGCGAAAGCGTAGTGGTATGAACTATTTTTCTAAGTTGGTCAGAAGTATTATCCCTTTAATTCGGCAAGTTTTAATAACAAAAGACATGATTTGATTTTGAATTTTTAGATATCACTGCACTATCTTAGGTTCTCTAATTTTATGTCGTGCTAAGGAAATGCTTAACATCTTGAGACTAGAATTAATAGATCATCGATTATGATCTTGGACCTAGAATATTTTGTTGTATATCTCTTTTCTCCTAAATCCGAAGCTTGTACTTCAATTAATATCAACCCTCTATTTGATTGAAAGAGATTGAGGTTATCTATCGATCTTGATAAATATTCTACTAAGGGTGGATTAGAGTTGTTTATGACCTAATCTTGTGATAGATCGATTAATCAAGAGTAGTTGATATTTTGACAAAGAAATTTGATGTTCTTATTCAAAATTAAGACATTGATTTTTATTTATGAGAGAGAGAAGTTTGATTTACATCATCTATAAAAGAACCAAATTTAGAGGTATTGGATCTTATTCTTCTGATAAGATGAAATTGTATTGATAAGTAGAATTATTGGAAGACTTGAGTTAGCCTTCTAGTAGAGAAAAATGTTGTTGATTCTATGAATAATCTGGAGGTAGCTATGTAATTTTCACTAGTGGGTTTTTCTTTTGTTGACAGTTCTTGGGAGAATTTTGGGCATCCAAAATTTAGTGTTAACAGATTGATGGTTCCTTGTCGGGCTTAGACCTGGAATGCTTTTAACATTGGTTCCCTACTCCTAGTTATGAAATGATAAGTGCTGAATAATTTATAATTTAGTTATCTTTCCATAACACTTATCAATATTCTTAAACTGATAAATACATATTTTACCATGAAATTGAATAATCATTGAAATAAATTTAAAATATGGTAAGAAGTAAATAATTATTTTCTTAAACTAGACTTTGAACTTGTCTCTCTCTTGGTTGCAATCTTTCATGAAAACTACAGGAAAACATATAAGGAGGAGATTGTATTGACCCGGTTTGGTAACTTGATGGAGTTATAATCAAGCTAGGGTTATAATTAAATGGGTTTTGATCCTGATTAGATTGAAAGTTATAATTAACGGGGAAAAGGTTTGATTAACCCTTTTTATTAGTCACGGTCTTGTTTTTAGTCTTGTTTATTTTATCTGGTCGAGTTCGATCTGGAGTAGTTTAGTAAGAATTAAATTTAAATGACATTGGGCTCGAGAACAAGTTCAAGCAAATCAACGATCATGACCTACCTCAAATCCAAAGCCAATTTCCGACCAATCCCATTCCTTTCCCGCGACCACGGTCCGTGGCTCCCCCAAGCAATTCAACAATTCAGAAATTTTCATCTCCGCATCACGTTTCCAAATTAAGCAAAACAGGGGAGACCTTTGTTTTAAATCCACATATGCCCATTTTCACGTCAAAATAGAGCAAGAAAAAGAACTTTTCCCAAAATTACTGAAATCACTGTTCATATGAACAGTATGCCGTGAAAACACTGTTCATATGAACAGTGTTACAAAAAACAAACTCATTTCACTGTTCATCTTCTTCCTCCCGCAGTGCATCAACGAGCCGTTCTAGCCGCAGCCAACATTTCTGGATCCCTTCCACGCTCCAAGCTTTACGCATCCGTTCTAAGCTGTGTCGCATCCCCCTCTTCCGGATTAGTCTCCTTCCTAGCAGGCGGTAACCCAGCTCCTTCCAGATTGGCATCCATCTCTAGCTTCGTCCCCATCTTCTCCGAGATCCAGACATTCCGCATCAGCCTCTCATCGATCCTGCGGCCATCTCACCCTCTTCCGTCCGCACATCAGCCTCCCGTCGATCCAGCAGCCAGCTCCATTGATCCGGCCATCTACAATCAATCCGGCGTTCTACGGATCACGCCTTCCTCCCGAGATCCAGCCATTCTTCCTCTTCATCCGCGATCTGCCCTCCAGCATCACGCCCTGGAATCAGCAGCCCGTTATCTCTTCTCCCTTCCCGAATGAGCACCCCGGACGACTATATAAGGAGGAGGGTGGCCATCGGCTGAAGAGGGGGGAGAGGGGGGAGAGCTCGATTCGAAGATAGGAAAAAAAACAGAGCTTGCTCTATTTTGAAGAGAAAGAAAACAAAAAAAAGAGAATAAAAAAATAGAGAGGGTTTGAGGCGGATGGCAGAGGAGTTCTTCAACCAACCAATGGAGATGACGAGCACCATGAGCGGCTAAACCTCAGTTTAGGGATTCGATGAAGTCATAGAGGAGTATTCGTGTTTCATTTTTATTGACTTGAGTTTGTATTGCAAGATTGTTGCATGAGGAAGAATTTATTAATTGATCTTATGGTTTATCCAATTTATGTGAATCGTTTATCTTGCAGAAAATATTTTACATAGATTTATCTATTTCATCGAATCCAACACCTGTAGTTTGAAGGAGATATTCATGTGACATCGATTTCATATTTAATGATTTAATGATCAGATGCATCATGCTAGGTTAGACAGGTCATGCTTATCGTTAGAGTAGATGGTTTGTGCT
>JAOXJJ010057150.1:0-14705 GCA_025769935.1 Phoenix roebelenii | reverse complement strand
AACTAGTTGAAGTGATCTCGCTCTTTCGAGATAAACTTTTAGTAATTTTCTCTTTCGAGATAAACTTTCGGCAATTTCTCTCTGGGGAGATAAACTCTTTTTCAAATTTAAGTTAATAGTAACAATCCTATCAGACTCTGCTGTCAATATCAGCCGTCTGATCATCATCAAATCCTCACTTGTTTTCTTTTTTTCTTAAATACCTACCTCTCATTCATTCATGTACTCCCCCAAAGGGAAACGAGATCCAGGTCTTCTGCAACGCGTTTCTCGCTAAAGCGAAGGGCAGGGGAAAAACATGGCTGCGGTGGACATCGCACGTGCTGTGGTCCGTGCGGAGTCAGCAGAAGAGATCACCGATATAGAAGCAGAAGGACGACCCGTCGATAAATCCATCAACGCCTCTCCAACGCTCCCTCGCTCGCTTCTTCGTCTCTCCCTCAGCCCGTGGCGCGATGGTCGGAGGCCCGAATCCAAAACCGTAGGGCACCACTGCCTCCCTTTCCTTCCCAAGAAGCCGGCTTCAAACCCTAGGAGGCCCGCGGTGGAGGACAGGAGTCGCCCGGCGGCGGCGGTGGAAGGAGGGTCGCAGAGGGGGGGATCGTCGGTGGTGGGGGGCTTGTGGACAGGGCTGAGGTATCTCGCTGGGGTCGCTGGGGGGTGGCGGGAGAAGTGGATGGTTATGGGAACCGCGGGTTCCAAGCTCGAGAAGGCTCTTGGAGACCAGTTCCCCGAAGGGGAGCGGTACTTCGGCCTAGAGAACTTCGGCAACACTTGTTACTGTAACAGCGTTTTGCAGGTTTTCCCTCTCGGATTCTAAGTTTTCTCGATTCTTTGTTCTAATTTCTTGTCCTTGATCTCATCTTTGCATGCGAAGTATCTCCTATCAGTTTAATTGCATAAGCTATCTTCTTTTAATTTGATATGCTGTACTTTATGGAGATTTTATATCTCTTGTCTGGTTCCTTATTAGAAATAGTAAACTTTTACGTGCTTAGCAAAGTAATAGGCTGTCGTAGATTGGTATTATAACAGGATGCTGTTCCAGGGGCGTTTTCCTTCTTTCCTCAATGTCTCTGTGTGCACTAAGAGGATCGCAGATGGTGGAATTTTGGAATTTGACCTCCATATGATCGTTATTGATGGACTCAAATTTTTGGATGCCAGGACTTATCATGAATGAGTTTGCAATTTGACTATTGCTTGGGTCATGCATCAAGAGAACCACTGTGATAATGGAGTGACAAATTCATTGCAAACAATGATTTTTGTTTTGTGATGGTGGGAAGGGAAAAGTATTCTTATTGTAATTTCCAGAAATTTTGTTTTCCATTTAACTCTGGTAGTATTTTGTCTCCTATGCTGCGGTTCAGTTTTTATTTTTATTTTTCTTGGGGTAATCTGGTCTAACCGAAAAAACCTGAGGTTGAAAGTGTCCTTGCTAACCATCTGACTAGGGTCATACCTTTATAGCTATGCAGTTGTATGAGTACCATGGATGAAATTAATCATATCTTGTAGCTAGCGAGTCACATTTTTAGAATGTTCAATAGTTTAGCGAATAAATATGAATTTGTTTAGGCTTGCTCATCCACTAATTTACATGAATGCTGATAGACTTGAGGGTTTCACGTGTATGTGAGGGATTGAGGATCACTTTGAGGATTGGATCTAGATTATCTAGCATCGGCATATATCTATATCTTGGAAAATAGATAGCAGACTTCCCAGTAGTCATAATTGTACACTATTTAGAGAAAACTACCGGAAAATCCTTTTCAAAGGAAGTCTTTTAAAATCATTCCCAACAATGTCAAATTAGTTCGGGTCTTCTTCTCATCTTTATTAATTTTTTAACACAAAATTTGAGCACGTCCATTTTAAACAATATAAAATTTCACATTCCAGTTAAATAATGAACGGCTTTTCTCTTTTGTAAGCGAAGTCGGTGTTCATATATTTTTGTTCAAAATAATGGGTGTGGATAATCAAATTAATTGGGGATGGATGGATAGATAATTCTACGGTTATCATTATTTGAATTAAGATTAGTATTGATTGTTAAAAATAAATAAAGAGTAACTTCTTGGTCCGGAAGTGTTATAGGCATTAGGAAGCAGTTATGGAAGCAGAAGCAAGGGTTTGGAATGGGCTGTGTCATTTTGGTTAAAAAAATTTCAGTATCAGGGTTTTATTAGAGTATATTTAAGGATATTAGTGTGATCTTTGAAATTATGTGAATCAAAGTTTTTTCCTGCATTTGTCCATATTTGACCTTCTTGAATCACTTTATCATTTCCAAGGATTCAATGGCTCTGTACATGCCAATTGTGCTGTGCTGATGCATGACATGCTGTGCCGAGAATTTAAAAGAAAAATTAGCTGACAGCTGAGTTGTGTTGAGCTGTACAGGGCTGTTCTCAACCAGCATGGGTCTAGGCCTTGCAATATGCATTAATCTACCTCCAAGACAGCAAGGGCCATTGCCAACCCAACATACTGAATAATCAATAATAGGAATATTAGAATAACTATTGAACTTTTCAAACACCCGATTAAAATAGAATAGAGTTATTACTTATTTGGTTCTGAAGAGTTTTTTCTGGATATAGAGTGCCTATATCTTTGTACAGGAAGGATATTGTAGAATGTTTGAATACATAATCAAGTACTTCGCTCTAAGGTCATCATTAGATATTTTGTCATGGCCTATTCAGTTTAGAGCTTATCCGTGTTGTTGAGATAGGTTTTGGAATGCCCTATATATTATAGTAGGTTGCATTGGATTAATTTTTGCAAACTAAAGCTTGTTTCTAAGTTTTTTATTATGGTATTATCTTGGGCTAGGGAATCCAAATAATACCTTTCGGCAAGTCATTTTAGGTGAGGTCTTGCATTGTGATAGGTCCAGACATAATGATCTTAGTGCATTTAAAGAGTTTTCATTTAGCACTTATTTTTTAATTATTTTTTTTTCTAACATGGAACATAATTGATGGTTTCCGATGTTTGTTATCTAACACCACAATTGAGTAAGTCCTACGTTTGTTTTCCTCATCTTTGTATACAAAAATGGTAGGCTATTCTGCTTGCGTTAAAGATTTTTGTTAAGTCTGCAATGTTGTTTGATCATATTTAATAAATTTGCAAAAGCATATATCAAGAAAAAGTAAGTTAGGTGGTGGCTTGAGAGAATTCACAAAAAGAACACCAGTTTTTGTACTCTTACATTTGTGCAGTAAAATCCCCTGCCTAACATATGTCCTGTGGGGGTAATATGTTATCAGAAACAACTAATTTATTAACTCCTTTTGCTTCTATAGTTTCGTGGAATTTCTTGTGCTTCTATGAGTAATACTTGAATCTGAAGTTGCATAACTTTTGGTAAGTATACCACAGAAGTTGGAAGTGCTCAATGAATGCAAAATGGGTAGATAAAGTGGACAGCCAATATATATATTTTTTAAAGCGGAAGGAATAGTCCTTTTTTTTGTTGGGGGAGGGGAGGATGAAAAGGGGAGTACATGATACCGGTGAACCTATGAGAATCACAAAAAAAAAAGAAGAATTAAATAAACAAATATACTTTAACAGTTTCAATAGATTAATAGATGTTGAAGATGTCCTTAATAGCCTTGACATAGCCAATGGTCTTTGAACCTAGTTAATTACTTTTGATATAAAATTGGCATGATGGATTCCGAGGTTCCACAAAACAACTTAAATAATTCCCAAGTTTAATTGAGGATAGTAAAATTCCAAAGTTACCCTAATAAAAGATCTCGCATGCATCTGGGATGACTCAAATTAGTTTTTACTCTTAAACTTTGTACTCGGATACTTCTAACTAGGGTCTTGCAGTTAGTACAGAAAACTTCTACGTGGGGTGTGCCATCTACTCCAGCATTTCTCAAAATAGTCATTTTTTTTTCTTTTTGGAGATCCACTACCTACACTTGCATTTGAATATGTTCCCATACCCAATCCCACTTTAGCTAAGCTGTTAATTTTTTGTTCTCTACCCACATTCTCTACTAAAACTTGCCTGCTCATCTATATGCGAAGCACTTCCCTTCAATTATTTTGACAAATCGACTTTCTTGCTGCTGAACTCAAATATGCTCCTGCAAAAAAATGCTCCTAAATAAGGTTAGTACATATTGTTTAGCTATGTTACATGGACTTGGTTCATGTGTTTGTTGCAGGTGTCAAGACTTGGATACTTCAAATATCTTAGAACTTCTTATGGAACCGTGTCTGAGTGTTGGATGTAGGGTTGGCGGAACCATCCCGAACCGGGCGGTTCCGATCGTATCGAGCCGTCCCAGTGGCGGACCGGTTCGCACTGGTACCCGCCCTTGGAGCAGCACGCCCGTGCACGGGAAAGAGCGCCCGCATGCATTTCCCTGCGCCGAAAACTGTGCTGGCGCGGGCGCGAGATGGGAATTGCGCCCGCGTGCAGTTTTCTGCATTGGAAAGCATGCCCCTGCACGGTTTCGGGCATGCGTCTGCGCGCATTGGTACTGGTTCAAATCGGTCCGAACTAGAACCGTACCGCTCTAGTAGACGACTGGTTCGCCTACCGGTACCGGTACAACATACCTTGATCTAGCTTATGATACAAGTCCTCATTGTTGCCATCCTCATTCCCCATACTATCCTTCCAAGTGTAATGAAGTGGGTTTATATGTTGGCTTCAACAAGTTATAATCACCTAGGTTGAGGTCGAGCATGGCGAGAAAGGTGGAAAGAAACATAAGACATCTTAAATTGAATCCTTTTATCCTAAATTCTCATCTCTTATGTGAAAAAGGAGGAAAGAAAACGTAACATATCCAATTTCAGGTCAAAGCTAACCTACTTTTGCCGGTTCGAATTGTACACAACTTCTACCAACATCAGAGACCAAGCAGGTTTAATAATGAATATTAGCTTGTTTTTGGCTTGTGTCAATCAAGGTTAAAGACCCTGGGTATGGACTTGTACTTGTTACTGACCAGTATGGTACTTATTGCAGTGTGCTGCCATACTAACACAAGGTACCAACTGTTGTGGGGGGTACCATGTTTTGTTATGGGAGGCATAAGCCAATTTAGACTGGTATGAGTGGTATGCCCCTGTAACAAAGGGCACGTGAATCCATGATGCCAACTCTCAAGAGATGGATATTGATCCTATTGTCTAGATTTGCTAGGAATTTTCGTGTTATTCTTCTAGTGAGCTCTATACAAGAAAGATATGTTTCCTTTTGCCCCAATATGACATTATGAAAACTAATTCATCATGTTCCATACTTCTAGTAGTGCCTCAAGTAAGCATTTTTTCGTGAACTGTGAACGGACTGTCAAATCTCAATATCATCAGTGAAATAAACCATTCCTTTTTTCTATGTGTGCAAGTGGCCAGACATCTACTGTATTTCTCCTTGAATCTTGTCTCCTAGCCTAAGCAGCTGGATGTGATCTCTCATCAAGCAAAGCTGGTATAAAGTAGAAACATTTCTTGATTCCCTTGCCTAATAAGATTACTGTTTGCAGCAACCAACACCTTTGGTGGAATCCTTATCCCCTATTTTCTCTCCCTCTTCCACTGATGTGGTCCAATGACACTCAACAAATGAATTACCCATAAAATCCTTTTGGTTTTTTAGAAATTTACCAGGGAACCCACTTAATATCGATGAACAATATGGTTTCTTAAAATTTTAGATTAATGTGATTGCATGTTCATGCTAGCAAAACTATTTGAACTTGACACGAAAACATGGATTGAGAATGTTGGTTGCATTAGCAATGCACTGTTTTTTAGTTAGCATTTTATGCTGTCCTATCAATTTGTCATGATCTTGTAATGAAGAATTTCGCATTCTAATGTCAATTAAATGGACTTGCATGTGCAACACATGTAGCTAATGTTTTTGGGTTGTCTTGGTTCTTGATGGTATGTTGATATCATTTGGTTTGTTTCGAAGGTATATAAAAGTGCCATCTTACAAAACAGATGGATGTTTTAATATTATTGGTTAAAAGTTCTCTGACATACTCATCACAAATGCTCTGCTAAAATACAAATGCAAGATCTAATCTTATCTGCCATCTAAACTAGTCATGAAATTTTACAGCACTACAATATCATTGCCAGCTATCCTCATTTCATTGCTCTATATTCCACTTTTGTAATTGTTAACCCTTACGAGGGTACTTTCTCAGTCAGCTTGCCATTAAATAATTAAATTGTGTGAAACATAGTTTCATTTGAGTTTTTTTTTTTTTTGGTGCTTATGTTGCAAGCTTAACATCTCCGACTTAATTTTAGCTCTAACATTATCATTGTACTTCATATGCAGGCATTATATTTTTGTGTTCCATTCAGGGAGCAATTACTGGAGTATTATGCAAATAACAAGAACCTAGGAGAGACAGATGAGAACCTTTTGATATGCTTGGCAGATTTGTTCACTCAGGTAACAGTTCTACTTCTTAATTGCAATATCTTATCACTCGTTAATTTTACTTGTCTTATACTTTTACCATGAAGTTGTTGGGTTCTTCATTTAGTTTATTGTCGAATAGTGGAATATTTGGCTACTTTATTTTTGTAGTAAGGTTCGCTTTACATTTTACCTCTCTCTCTCTCTCTCTCTCTCTCTCTCTCTTTCTCTCTCGTTTGATGATACTGAATACTTCATTGCGTACTTTATTAGATTAGATGCTTTTATGTTATCAGGCGTTGGCAAATATACTAATGATTAACTTACTAGATAATTGCATGTTAGCATTGGTCTGCATATTTAAAGTCCTGTTGGTATGTGCTTGCAAACATCTTATGAAAGGTATCTCTTGGTCCATTTTTAATTAGTAACATTATTTCAGTGATCAACATTAGGATATTCCTATTATGTTGGTGAGTAACCTAGATTGTTGACAAGTCAAGTTGTTTCCACTGAATGTGTCTGACTGGTGACATGGTAATGTCTATATGAGATATAGATGCGTATATATAAGCCTTTGTGACTTTTGCATGAATTTTATATCATCAGATAAATATTTAGTGTAACCTTCATGGCTTTTTGCGTGAATTTTATATCATCATATAGATATTTAGTGCAGCCTTTAAAATGATTAGCCATTTCCAGGTTCTTCATTGGCCATCTCTATTTAAATGCTTATTTTCTTTTATTCTTTGTCACATAGTGTAGAGAGCATTATCTTGCACTTTCAAGACTTCATTCCTAAATGTCACATTGGAACATGGTGCTTTGACCTTTTGAATCAGTGCTTTTCTTAGTTTTTTTGAGTCTTGGTTCTATTAAGTAATCAAGGTTTTCATCTTGGTCTGCAGGTTGACCAAGATTTCAGTTTGTATCAGTTTTGGGCACCCTACCAATGCATTACATCCAAAATATCAACCAGTTGTTTCTTGGCCAATATAAACAATACATCCTGATATATCACTTTGTACGATATTCAACATATTGGCCAAAATATTTTGCCATGGAAGCATATGTTGGTGGGTATAAAACCAGTATGCATTAATATTACCAAACACCATTCTTCATATGGGATGAGATAAAAAATAATTTTATTTCTCAGAAAAATCTGTATAACCAGCCGATATGACTGAGATATTGATATCTTGATATCTCAGCTGAGATTGAACTGCATGATTCATATTTCTGGAGGATTGTATATGTATTTTTCTGCGTGATATTATGCACGATAAGATGGCACACATCAAACCCTCCCCAAACCCTGCAATGGCAAGAGCCTTGTTCATTGGGTCACCCTTAAAGAAATTCATTTTATTTATTAATTTATAAATGGAATTCAGCTGTTATATATATCAACAAACTTTATTTAAAAATGATTCACAACTAGCTGCTAGATTATGATATAAAGTCTCCAATGGTTGAACTTTGGAGCCATTGGATTAAGATCTGGTAGTTAATTTTTGCTATTAGAGTTTGTAAATTTGATGTTATTATGTAGTATGGACTATGGTCTATTAGATTTAAATAATGATAAATGGAGCTTGTGAATATTGATTATGGGATATTGACTATTTTGTTGTGTTAATCCATTATGGTTTCTGCATCCTTTTTTACACCAATCGTATCCTATTCTTCAAAAATTTGTCACTATCAGCATTTCCATATCCTGTCATATTTATCTAGTATATTTATATCTGTGCATTAGTAGGTATTGCAAGTTTTGGAAAATACATTCTTTTCTTTTCTAAGGATAACGTATTGGTGTTTAACTGTGCAGATAAGTTCCCAAAAGAAAAAAACTGGTGTTATTTCTCCAAAGCGTTTTGTGCAGAGAGTGAAGAAACAGAACGAGTATTTCCGTGGTTACATGCACCAGGTATTCGACCTCCACCTTGTGGTGCATTGTTGGTTGACAGACATTATGTTCAATGTAGTATCAGTTTTAAGAATCAGTGGCAAAGAAGCAGCCGTATGCAGGCTAATTTTGTTTTCTAACTATGTGATTTAACTTCCCTCGTGATTCATCAATTTAGAGTATGTCATCTATGGTGAATAATTTTTTGCCCATGGTGATTGGAAACAAGTTTAGCTAATCTCAGTTGCAAGGTGGATAAGGACTGTTGCAGATTCATTTCCAAATAATTGGTTGTTTTATTTCTTCTGATGAACTGCCTTCTGTGAGGTTTCCCTAATGTCATTGGAAGAAGTGCAATGGCTTGTTTTGACATTCAGTCGTCTGATTATTTGCATCCTTACACATTAGTTTATTCACTAAGTGGACAACTAATATGCTATCTGAATTTGAAGATATTTGTGGGGATTCTCTGTTGTTTGGAGTGGGATGACCTCAGGATAGTTTGAGATTTGGTTTCTTTCGCTGCTGAACGTCCAATTGATTACCATGTCGGAATCATGAATATAAGGATCTCCCTTGATCTTGGAGTATTTATTAACATTACTTAGAGAAGTTGCAATACTTTCCTGATATTGAGAATTAATGTTGACCACATTTCCATTATCAAAAGCAAAGCATACTAGATGTGGCATTGCCAAGTTATTGCTTCTTGTCTTTTAATTTGATTTCTTTCACTAGACTGGGATTTGAACTTTCTTCTTGTCTTCATGTCTATATTGTAGGATGCACATGAGTTTTTAAATTTCTTGCTAAACGAGCTTGTTGAAATTCTTGAGAAAGAGTCTAGTGCTGCAAAAGGCTCCCCTGGAACCTCATCACCATCAGAAAAGATTGCTAATGCGACATGCCACCCCCTAGCAAATGGTGTCTATAAAGAGCCACTTGTTACATGGGTCCATACGAGTTTTCAGGTGAATTAGATAGCCCAAATTTGCTCTGCACCTTCTGTTCAATGTGATGTGTATGGAGCTGGAAAGCTGATATTTTGTGATGCCAATTTATTTTTTATTTTTTATTTTATTTTTGCAGGGTATACTGACCAATGAAACTAGATGCTTACAGTGTGAAACAGTCACTGCAAGGGATGAAACTTTTTTTGACTTAAGCCTAGACATTGAGCCGAATAGTTCTATCACTAGCTGCCTCAAAAACTTCAGTTCAACAGAGACTTTAAATGCTGAAGACAAGTTCTTCTGTGACAAGTGCTGCAGGTGTCTTTGTCATCCTTTTCTTTCCCTAGTTCATGGTTGTATAGTTAACTTACCATTTAGTTGCCATTAAAATTTGTCGAATTTGTTATAATGCTTCTGGATTCTTTTTCTTTTGATGTATTTACTTTTAACTAGTGCAAAATATAAGAGGCTAACCACAATTCTCAAAATCTAATATGAATTTTCTTCTACTATGTTTCTTTTCTCGATACAATTAACCAGGCAAAAAGTTGCTTCCTTATGTGTGGGCTGAGTTTGCCTGATGCCTCTCAATTATGCGCTTCATGAGTATGCTTTTAGTGTTCTGTTGTTTTTTTTTCCCAAACTGCATAATCATCTAAAAATTGTACTCTTGAAAATGTCAACTATTGCTGAGAATTGCTGTTGATTGTTAAGTTAAACAAGGTCCATGAGACTATCATGTTCATGGGAATGTCAAGGTTGAGGTCTTCAATTTTTCTCCCCTCATATCATCAGGCTCTTCTATTTTGCCTTTTGTGTACCATCCCTGTCAAATGGTGTCCTTTACTAAAATTTGGAACTTTTATTACCACATGCAGTTTGCAGGAAGCCCAGAAGAGGATGAAGATCAAGAAGCCTCCACATGTCCTGGTGATCCATCTCAAGCGCTTCAAGTATATTGAGCAGCTTGGCCGAAACAAGAAACTATCATACCGGGTTGTGTTTCCCATGGAATTGAAGCTTAACAACACGGTTGATGATGCAGACTCCGAGTACTCCCTCTTTGCGGTTGTGGTCCATGTTGGAAGTGGTACGAACCATGGGCACTATGTCAGCCTCGTTAAAAGCCATAGCCACTGGTTGTTCTTTGATGATGAGCATGTGGAGATGATAGATGAGTCCACTGTGCAGACATTCTTTGGGTCTTCTCAGGAGTCTGCAGGGAACACAGATCATGGGTACATCTTATTCTATGAAAGCCTTGGTGGAAGAAGTTGAGAGAGTGGTTTTCTTCGGATGAAGTTATTTGCACCGGCCCTTATTACCTCCATTATTTTCCCCTCCGTGGAACAAGTAGTTCTTGGACGTTTGTGAGATTAGTTCTGAAATATGCGATTTTTGGGTGGTTGCAGTGTACAGTGGATGGTGGAAGTGCACTCTGTTTCTTCAACAATAAAATAGGAGTGTACGTGGGTGGCGAAAAGTTTTTGAGAGTCTCTTAACATATTCTTCACTGTTGAATAGTTGTATATAGAAAGTGCGATCTTTACCCAGAAAGTATTTCATGTGAGCTGTAGGACTTTTTCTTGAGCTCTCATACCTTTGAATGTGCATGTGAGGGAGTTTGGATCTTCCAAGCTTTATATGCATTGCAATTTTGTTTATCAAATTTTGGCAAATGGAGAAAATCGAGATGGAAAATTAACCTGCAGGTAATCATGGATGTAATTAAATGGAGTCAGTTGGATTAACTTTTAAAATTTTTGTAGGATTCTGTTATGTGACAATTGGTACTTTATTTCATTTGCTTTGTTATTTTATTCTCTTTAGTACCTCATAGTTCCAAATTTATGAGTCTGAGATAGAGTAGGGTCATCAGTATATGCTCCATTAACATGTAGTAGAACTGCTAGATGTTTCCATATTGTCTTTTCAATAAAACTAGGAGTGGTGGAGAGATTTATTTGACTCATTTACAGAAACTTTATTTATTCATGGTTATGTGCAGTATGAGCAGGCAGATGAGTTGATGAAGCTTTTGAAACTTTCTTGCTAGCTTTGGCATGAAATGAAATCCGGTGCGCTGCAAAGAATTGGTTGATTGATCCTTGTTGATGTTATCATTTGCCAAACTCCACAACTTTGTCCCCTGATAAGCTTTTTGGGCTGCGATCAAATTGGACCTCTACTTTGTCCCTCCTATAAGAACCCAACCCATCCCAGATTTCGACGAGTCAATCAAGTAACAGTGGTTAGAAGCACCGTCAGGAAGCAAATTCTGCGGCCAACCTTGTGGGCAAAATTAGGTTGAAAAGGAAATCAAAAAGGCAATCCTTGAGCTAGACACACTAGAAGAGCAATGCTACCTATCGGCAGAAGAACATGAAGAGAGGATTCAACTAAAGAATCAACTTGAACCACTCCAAACATGAGAGGAAATTTTGTGAAAGCAACGATCACGAGTCAATTGGATCAATTAAGGGGATTGGAATGCAACATTCTTTTGTATCGGTGCTAGCATAAGAAGAAGGAAAAGTACAATTACCTGCATAATCCATCAGAGCGAGATCATAGAAGAACCAGAAACCGTTAAGAAAGCCTTAATTTCTATGCAGAACTTGAGTCCAGCAGAAAATGTGTACACAATTCAGTAGTCTGGAAGAGCCTCTATCCAAATCAAATTATTGATCTATCTGACTGGAGTTCCTCCTCAATAAATCTGAAGCTAGAAATGTTGTTCTCAGCTTGCTAAAAGGGAAGGCGCCAGGTCCGGATAGGTTCTCAGCTTCCTTCTACCAGGATACTGTGAGGATGACCTCTGCAAGTTCTTCAATGACCTCTACAACAACGCAATAGATATCTCCAGATTAAATTTTTCTTTCATCACGCTCATCCCCAAGAAAAGAAGTGTTTACAACAATAAGAGACTACCAGCCAATAAGCTTGATGATGAGGTTATGAAAGTTTTATCTAAAGCGCCAAGTATCAGACCATCTCCAAGCAGTTGGATGCACTAATTTCAGATGGCCGGTTAGCCTTCATCAAAGGAAAGCAGAGCTCGGACTGCTTGACAAACGTCATGGAGATCTTCTCGTTCTGTGAGAAATTCGAGAGCAAATTAAGGGGTTCCTTCTTAAGCTGGATTTTGAAAGAGCATTCGACAACGTAAAATGGAGTTTTCTCTTGTACCTTCTCAAGGCATCATGTGGCTTTGGGTCTAAATGGTGGACATGGATATCGAGCATCCTACAAATAAGCAAACTTGCCTTTTATCTTCAATAGTGAACCAACAAGATGGCTGCGAGCAAGAAGGGGTCTCAAACAAGGCGATCCATTATCACCAATGGTCTTCATCTTTGTAGCAGATACTTCCCACAAAGTGCTGGAAGTGGCCGCCAATAGCTACTTAATCATAGGCTTTGGGCCGCCCCCCCAAATAAAAACAAGAAGCATGCAATTCGCCGACGGTATGGTCATCCATCATGTGCAGAGCTGATAAACAAGGTGCCACAGATGTCAAATTCCTTCTATATTGGATGGAGCTCCTTACAGGTTTAAAAATCAACTTCAAAAGCAGAGCTGCATGGGAGGCCATCTCTTATGCAAGGCGAGTGCTGGGCGCAGAGCGTATAGTCTTAGAGGATGACTCAGCCACGGTAATCAAGTGGATCCTGGACTCCGTTCGTGTTGCAGCTGATACACAACACCCGTAGATTTTAGGGAGAGTGCACCTTCTATCGGGTGCGGCGGATTGGGTGGCATCCTTTGCAGCTCATAACTCTGAAAATTTTGTCTGGGAGAATCATGTCCCAATCCCATCGCCTATGTATTTTTTTCTTTTTTCTGGCTTTATGAGCTGCACCCACATCTGTTGTATGAGTCGCCGATGTATCAGAAAAAAAAAAAAAAAAAAGAGCATATTGGTTGAACTGGGAATCATTGACAGTGAGTGCAGCAACTTGGCCAAGTTGCAGCAACTACTTGGGCCGTCCACTTAACGAGACTTCTTAATCGTAAAACTTGGGAGGAAACTGGCAGCTTGGAAAGACAAGGTTCTCTCAATTGGAGACCGAATTATAATACTAATAAATTCAGTGCTAATTGAGCTCAATCCCATAGTATTGGATGTCCAGCATGCAACTTCCTTCAGAAGTGACAGAGGATAAACCAAGAACGAAGAGGCTTTTTATTTTTGTGGAGAGGGGACAAAAAAGTAGCGATGGAAACTGCCTGGTCAGCTGGAAGGAAAAGGAAGTATGTAGACCAAAAAGCCTGAGAGACTGTGAAGGGTTTTCGCCGAACATACCAAAGCATGGAGAAGGCTCATCAACACACTGCACCATGACAACAAATGCCCTTCCCAACTCGTAACTCCAAACTGCAACAGCGCGTCCCAGGTTTGGAGGGAAGTTATAAAGAACCAGCATTTCTTCTATAACGGCGTTTGAAAGCTGGACGCAAAATATCGAGTGCAAGCACAGACCAAGAATAGCTAAAATGGTAAGGGCAATAGGACAAAGGGAAGTCTCAAGCAATGGAGGAAACTGATGGGAATGGAGAATGTAGTGAAAAGACTTCTTTTCTTCAAACGAGGAAGCATGGCTCATACGTACACATATAGACACCGTACGTAGAAGTCTCCTCCCTTTGCATGGTAAGTTATCCCCCCCCCCTATACATCTGTCACCTCCTCTGTACATAATATATAAATTGTAAATATGTAAATAGGAATTATCAATAAAATCTGGGAGGATAAAACCTCCCTTTTCTTTTGATGAAAATAACTATTGATGCAAAGTGTGATATAAATGCACATAATTCGATCTCTCTCTCTCTCTCTCTCTCTCTCTCTCTCTCTCTATTAAGTACAATCTATATCACCGGGATCTCTTTTCATTACCTGGAGTTCTAACAACCATACAATAATGATGTAAATACAATATCAGGATAATTTATTTTTTGTTATCTTATTTGAAATATTGGAATCCAGAAGAGTTGAATCGAATGTTTTTAAGCCAATAATATATGACATTTTTGAATCCGAATCCATATCTGATACGATTGTAGTCATGTTTAGATTTTTGCATTCCTTAATCATATTTTGTTTCTATTCATATGCGTTCTTTTGTTTTTGATTACTTTTGTTACCACAAATAGATATTTGGCTTCCATCACGCCCCAAATTAATATCCACAAAGATGCCAAATAATATTTATCAAATAATTATTATTATTCATGCGATACACTTTCAACAATCAAATATTCTTATCATAGGTAGAGAAGATGTCTTGCCCTCGTTATGGATATCCTTTCATATTTGATGTTCTTAAAGGAGGATCCTTTGTTTGGTTTGATGAGGAATTTTTTGGTTTTTATCTTTTGACTTGTTTACCGAGGAAGTTGTGTG